>VXBR01007309.1:49511-76294 GCA_013400215.1 Cisticola juncidis
CCCGTGAGGCAAAGGAAACTTATAAATAATCTCATTTCTTTCATAACACAGGATCCAATCTAACAGAGTGGCATACAACTGATGGTAAGTCAAATGACAATTTCCAGTATGAGTCCAAATTTTTACCAAAACTTTGTACTCAATTCCTCTCAATTCAGTTCTTATTTAAAACTGAAGAAATAACTTTGTGTATTGATTTCACTCCTGGATTTAAATGCATTTTGAAAAAAGAGTCTTGAATCCATGAGTCAGATCCACCTTATTTCCCCACCTAGGCTTCTGTTGTTCATAGCATTTTGACAAACAGTATTTTCCAATTGGCATTTACATATCTCTTTCACCTTTTATTGGTTAAAAAGGCTGTGAGAAGTTGTAAGCTGAGTTGTTTGCTGAGCCACAGTGGAAGTGCTCAGTTGCAGTAACCGATTCTCTTCATTAGTTATTTGTTGAGAGGGAGCCCTTCTCCTCAAATGCCTTTCCTGAAAAGTAGTGCAGAGGTTGAAATTAGGGTACCATTTATAATACACAGTGCTCTGGTTTTAGACAGTTTATGTTGAAGTCCAAAAGTCCAAATGGACTCTTGCTTCAATTAAGTTTGGTTGTGTGTTAAATTTCATCAACATCTGGTCTGCTTTTTTTTTTTGTTGTTGTTATATACTGAACACAGACCCCCAAAATTCAGAGACCAAAATAATATTGCTGAAGATGTGTAGTTTAGTCAAGTGTAAAGCTATACTAGAAGTTTGATGTTCTTATATGCATCCTGACCAAAGACTGGAGATTGCAGCCAAACTGTTAATGACCAAGAAACAGAAGGTCTATCTTATCACTGAAGTTCCCAGTCTCTCATAGATCAATGTTTGGTATTTTCTTGATTGTGGAATTACATTCATACATACAGGTATAGTTACATCATGTTCTCATTCCCTTTTCCCTCTCTTTTGATGTCTTTGATCAATTTTTTTTTTTTTCTGGTTTGTTGAAGTTTTTTTCCTGCAAAGTATCTATGCATAGTTAAATTATCCTGCCACTATACAACCGAGTTTGTTTGTTTAACTCAGGAATATGTTTCTTCATTTTTAGTGCATGTGGGTGTAGGGGTCACTACCAGTATCTTTATGTTACCTGAAATGAAAGTATATGACATTTGGCAATAAAACTTTGTATTCTGTTTAGGCACATATCAAAAAAATGTGGGCTTGTGTCCAGATTGGAATAGCACTGATTCAGTCAGTGGTGATCAGTGACTGAGACAGCAGTGCTAGTGAAAATCTCCTCATGCAAACAAGGAAACTGTGGCATTTGCACCAGCAATTGAATAAATTCAGACTCCTTGCTGGTAATTACATTATCAATCTGCAGATTGCGAAATAAACTTAAATTAGAGCAAATAAATTAGAATGATAAATGTAGGCAAATAAACCCTAAATTCAAACATTCGATAGGGAGGAAAAAAAAATAGATTTTTCACCCATTTCATGAATCAATGGACAGCCTAAGCAGTATAATTTCGGGAAATGTAGACATATATCTCAAGAACATGTCAGTATAATAGTTTCATTTCTGGTGGTTCTATCATTTTACTGAAACATATCTGTGGAGGCATCTTTATTCCTAATGTGCTTTAAGAATCAGAAATAGTGATTTTTCCCTGATTATATTAGATTGGATCATGTAGCTGGGTTTGCGTGTTTCTCACTTTATCCTGGATTTCTATTGGAAGTTTGTTACCTGCCCTTCTCACTGTGCATCTCAAGTCAATACTTCTGTTTCTCATTTCTTCACTTTCTTATTTGTCAAGAGAAAACTTTAGACTCCGGTATAAAGTCTTGACTCACACTGAAATCCATACAGAGCTGATACAAGTCTTGAGTGTGTTACATATCCTGGGAACAGAAAAAAAAAAAGCAACCAACTTAAGGGTTGTGGTGACCTAAAGCTAAGGAACCGTATGATCTCAACATTAAATCTGAGGAATATGCAGTATTGAAGCTTTCTAGAAATTCTGAAAATCACTCTCCTTTCCTAGAAAAATTCTGTTATTTCTCTTACACATGTCTTTCTTAGAGTTTAATACTCGCACTGCTATCTGTAAACAAAAGAGGTGTGAATTCAGTTTTTGTAATAAATTTTCATATTTATGTTTACAAGCAAAACCACTTCAGAAGATATTTATGTTTTTAACAAGTCTCATCTAACACTGAATCCTATATTTTGCTCTACAGTACAGAATAACTCTTCTATCACACTCTGTAACGCATCAAGGTCTTCTGTAGTAGATGTTTGTGATTAGTCAATATAGTGCAAGGTGTTATTAAGAATAGGCTTCACATAACAGACAATATTTAACAAGTAGATTTACCTTTTCTTTTTCTTATTTTTCCATAGCTTACTTTTTCCTTTTTTATTTTGATGGCACATTGCAGTTTTAATTTTACCCACTAGGTTTTCCTAACACTGTAAAAATACAATAAGTAGCAATGTTATTTGAATGCATTATTTTACTATTCTTTGGGGATTTCATGTTGGTCTAGAAAAAGAAGTGTGTTCTTCTGAAAAAGAATTTCTCTTTTTTTTTTTTAATATGTTGTATTTTTATCAATACATTCATATTTTAGATCTATAAATGTATATGAATCTGTACAGAACATTCTGAAATTTCTGCTTGGAATGATACTTAGGAGCTTATTAATATATTTTGTGATCTTAACAAGTTAATATGGACAATATTTTTTTCCAGTAATTAAGAAGTTAAACTTAAGAAAACACTTCATTAAATTTGGATGAAATATGGATAAAAGTCTGAAAAAATACTAACTGCAGCTTTAAACAGCATGAAACTGAAACACATTTCCCATGAACTTTGACTCACAGAAATATTTTTTCTATTTTTCTCGGTAATAATTTTATTAGTAGTGCTCCTATAGAAGTGTTAATCATGTGATCGCATGTGTCTCAGATATTCCATTTTGCTAGCAGATTTATGCCACTTCAGAGAAAACATATGAGTAAAGATTTTCTGGCAGCTTAATTTTAGTGGTAAAGATGACCACAAAGAATATGAATGTTTATACCTGGTATGATTATATCATGTTCTTTTACAAAAAAGTGATCTGGAGTAGCATGGATTTTAATTCTTTATCAACCAAGTAGCATCTGCACTGAGATGAGAGGCTTGACTGGATTTATGTTTAAGGGGACCAGAGGATGTCATCTGCTCTGACTTAAGCAAGTTTAGCACAATCTCCCATGACATCTGAATATCCATGCAATGTATTTATGGACTAGATGGATGGACAGGTACATGAGTAGAAAACAGATGGATCATTGAATTCCAGGGGTTAATGGTTCATACTCCATCTTTTAATCTGAGTTCCTTAGGGGACTGTCCAGAAGCCCACCCGGGCTCAGTAACTTCCTCAATGTCTTGGTGGACAGTGGGTTGGTTAAACATTGTGTGCTGACAGTGATGAAGGGAAAAGAGCAGTGGGCTGTGTCAACAGCAGACTACCAGTAGATCAGAGAAAGTTGTGATTTCCTTATACTTGGTCCTAATTAGGCCACATCTAGAACAATGCATCCAGTTCTGGGTAGCTCCATTCAATGCAGAAGTTGATCAACAGAAGCAAGTTCAGCAGGGAGCTATCAAGATGGTTAGAGGCAGCAGCATATGTCTTGTAAAGGAACTCTGTGAAAGCAGGGCTTGTTTACACTAGAATAAGAGATGCCTGAAGGTAAAAAAAACCCAAACATTTTATGCAGAACAATCCTGAGAAAATAACAGTGTTTAATAATAGTACAAAATAAATAGTAATAATAGTTACTATAATATCATCATAATAATAGTATATTATATTATAATAAAAATAGTAATAATAAATAGTAGAAAATAATAGTAATAATAGTTATTAATTCTGTAATATTGTTTTCCTTTTAAGTGGGTAGTGCCTCCTGCCTCCTAAAGCAGCTCACCATTCATATGCATCAGGTGAGCTTGGGCTCCTAAGCAGCTCTAATGAAACACTAAACATTGCAGGAGATTTCCTTCAAGTTAGGCAGTAATAGTTAAGTAGTAGTTTATTAATTTGTAAGGGTAAAGTATTGTTTTCACACAGATACTAAAGAAAAATATAAAGAAATATGCCTTCTAGGGCTTATCTGAACCTCTTATTTCTGCTGGGAGAGTTTTTACTGCAGAATAGTTCTTGCTGTTTTTCCTGGGATGTTGGAAATTTACAGCTGTTTGCCCAGGGTGGTGAATGCTTTTCCTAGAAGAGTGATGGCTATGGATTCTGAGCTGTGCCTTGGTTTGATTCGATGATGCTTATCCTCAGTTTTATTCTTTTCCCCTGAAATTTTATGTGAATATTTTTTCTAAGGAAGAAAGAACTATGTAAAGGAAATCAAAAGAAGTCTGAGTGCTTGTGATTCCTTGGAAAGGCTGACCTGAAACAGAGACTGGACAAAACTAGAGAATAAAATAGATATTTATTGAAAGGCCTTTAGGCTAATGCTTGGGCAGGAACCTGACCAGGGCTATACCCAAGGTGGACTAAATGGTCACAAAATGAACAACCAGTCATGAGATCTCACACATTTATGAGTTTTGGTCCATTTTCATATTGAGGTTTAATTGTCCAGTTACAGCTTCAGGTTGTGAGGTCTCATCCTTGTTCCTCCCTTCATCCCACTGTTTGTGCTTTTGGGCCTGAAGATTGTCCTTGGTCCTCAACGGGAAAAGAATTTGTTTTGTCTACCTACTCTGTGAAGAGAGCTTACTAACACTTAATATGAGGCTCAAAACTACACCTCTGGGCAGCACAGAATCTGGAAAACATGAAAGCTAAAACTTATGGCATCACTTGGAAGTGGAAACAGTAGAACAAAGAGAGTGATTAACAAATATTTGGAAGTCTACCTTTTCCTTACGCCAAATCCACCTGTGTCTAAGAGTGAGGACTGGGACCTAAAAGTAGAAGGAAAGAAATGAGACCTCATGGGGTACTGGTAGAAAATATTCTACTTGGGAATGTAGACTACATTGTAATCAGTCTTTTACTGTAGGGATTTATACTATGAAAGATATTAGGAAGTGGCTGGGAAGATACCAATGTAATCAGTCCTGGAGTTGTGCCAGAATGTTCAATCTGTCCTGTCCAGATGCTGTCCTTTTAGGCCAAGGAAAATACCTCTGCCCAACTCGCTTCCTCCTTATTGCAGAAGCAGGTTTGATATTTGCATTATCTGTTTACAAGTTTGATTTGTAGTCCTGATTCAGGCCGGGCTCATCAAATGCAAGACACCCAGAAGGCAGCACTGCTCACAGGACTTGCATAACTTCTAATAACTATTTTTAGATGTTTTTTTCACCTCTCTCGTTAACTTTTTCCTGATTCAGTCTTCTCCCAAAAAACAGCTTGCTCCATTTTTTTTCCCCCACAGACCCCAGTTTGTCTTATCACTTTGCCAAGTCAGTATTTCTGAAACCATTGCAAGCGGGCTCATGGCCTTGCATGGAATTTCTGCCACAGTTCTCTGGGCAATTTGCATGACTACACTTACCAGAAAGTCCCCAGTGGTTCATTCAACTGTCTGTGAAGTCTGACCATATGACTGTCTCTTAATTGCCTGTGAAATCCACCCATTCTTCACTGCACTATCTCTATATAGCTTATTAGCTTCTCCATTTATAATCTCTCAATATTTTTTTTACTTTCCATGGATAGTTTTAGCATGTACTGTTCAGTGGACCTAACTCCAGGTGGAAGCAGCCTTGTTGCTTTCCTGAGCTCTAACATTGTTATCTTCATCCTTAGTTACTGCTGTTGGTGTCCAACTGCACAAAGGGAGATGAGGCCATAAGGCCATGGGCCCTAATGGGGATGCATGGATGGATGGGTGGATGGATGGATACCCAAGTTCTTACGGGTAGCCAGGGCTACTTGGGAGTCACAGTGTTGTCAATGGAAATGGGAGCAAACTCTGCCTAATTTCCGAGCTAGAAGGAAATGAAAACTCTAATATTGCATGAGTAGGTGTCACCACAGTGGCCATGATAAGTAAGCCTTGTTGGAAGGCTGGGTATGGCATCACATTTATTAGCTCTTGTATGCAGTATGAGAGTTGGCTGACTTAAAGTACAGCAGTGTGAGGTCTCATCTGCTCACAGTTGCACCAATAGACCTTATCAATGGGACAGGAATTTTTTTTCTTTTCGTTCCTGGTCACTGAGGACAGGAGGAGTAGAACAAGTAGGAGTAGCTGTAGTCTCAGCTGTCATTGCAGTATCAGTGTGGGAATAAACACTTAGAAAATGGATACTGGAAAAGTCCCTAGTTGTAATCCATGGTTAAGCCAGATAACTTTGGGTAGTCAGCTGTTAAATGGGAATTAAATGGGAATGTGCTCTGCTTATGAGACATTGGATCCCTCCACAGCTGTAAGGCAAAACTTAAATGCTACAATCCTCTGGCATTACATGAAGAACAGATCTTCAAAGTCACTGTTCACACTTTTTGATTAAAACAAAACACAAAGCCCCCTTCCCAAATGATTTAAAAGTAAAACTTAAGGAAAATGACATCGATGCTGCCTATTTTATCTCTGGTAGAAACCATACTCAAGCACTGAATGGGTATGTACCTCTTAACAATTAAAAACTGTACAACTTGGTGTTTCTTCAAAGAATTTTTAATCTTTTTGAAATGGCATTCAGTGGATTCATTTCTGTATTATTAGATCTTTACAGTACTTGGCTGCAAGAACAACAAAGAAATGGCATGCATAATCGTTTCTGTGATTACCATTTTTACTGCCCAGTTACACAAACTCTGTCCAGAAGGAAGAGAAAAGGCATCACAACCTATACATCTGCTTATGCAGTCTTATAGATATTGCTATTGCAAAGGCATCAGGGTTTCTCTCATTGATTTCTGGAGGTCAGATTTCACGAGCAAAGTGAATGAGGCACAATGGGCAATGCTGATCAAAATGAAAAGATAAGGTTTATTCTTGTAGCAAGAAAAAGTTCAAGAGATTGGTAAGAGATCAATAAAATGACTTCTCTTTCTGAAACAGCACTGGAGTTGCCAGTGGAAACTTCAGTGGGATTATACAGTTGGAATATGATTATATTCATGGATGGCTCTTGTTTCTTTGTTAAACACTATCTAACACCATATCAAAGATATAAGCATTTTGTTATAATTTTAAAACTATTTTGTAAATGCTGCTGTAGAATTGACATTCTTCCTTTCATCAGCTGACAAATTGACTAGTGCTTGTACAAGTTCTTCAACTGCATCAAAGTATGGCTGAAAAGGGACAAACTTGAAATTCTGACTTCTACAGGTTTGAGATGCAGTTAATTTGGTAGATAAAGACAAAATCTTGAAGAGCCAGTGTTTATTCTGAGGATTTCTTTCACTTGGAGGAAGAGTTTTTAGAATGCTTTTTGAGTGGTCTGTTCCCATTTAGCTCTGGATATTTGGTTACTTGCCTGTGGTGACTGTGAGAAGAAAACTATGGTGAATTAAATGTTACTATAATACAATGTGTTCTGTGGTGTTTAGCCACCTTTATGCACATGATCTACATATGTATAGCATATGTATTAAAGCTGTGTCAATATGAGAAATCCATGTCATGTGCAAGTGTTCTTCAAAATTATTAAAAATAAGAAATTCTTTGCTCTTTAGAACTTTAAAATATCCAATTTTCCTTTCTGTTTATCTGGTCTATGAGGGAGAGAAGCACATTGTCCTCCCTTTTGTTAAGCTTTTTATGATGGAACATTCCTCAAACAAAATATACCTGGAATGTAACATTTCATCTCCAAAGGCAAAATACTATTCTCAACATACTAGAATGAAGGACTGAATCATACTTTAAATTATTTGCCTTTTGCCAAAATATCTGGTAAACCTACTTAACTGAATAAAAAATTATCCTGAATGCTCAAAGTAGTTTTGTGAAATAAAATGTATGTTATGCATGTACAATGACAGTGGGAAAGGAAGAAGCTTAGATTGCCAAGGACATTCTGAGAACATTTATTGATTGGAAACAAATCAGTGGGTTTTTTTTTTTTTTGCTTTGCTT
Organism: Cisticola juncidis; assembly: GCA_013400215.1. Taxonomy (NCBI): domain Eukaryota; kingdom Metazoa; phylum Chordata; class Aves; order Passeriformes; family Cisticolidae; genus Cisticola; species Cisticola juncidis. The sequence continues at coordinate 57,612 of VXBR01007309.1, forward strand.
TGCTTTGCTTTGCTGGATTGTTTTTTTCTTCTCCATATTACACGAAGTGGTCTCCGTCTGGGTGTAATTTTTACTTTTTAGTGCCATCTGCACCTGTGGCCTTTGGACTTAATGTTTATGACAGATGGACTGGACTGTGTTTGCACCATTTAGTGTATAATCCTTCTGTATGTATCTACGCCATGCTAGGCAGTGGCATTGGCCCAATGGGCATATTTATTAGTGCAGACTTCCTGTCTGCTTACATTGTTCTGTTGCAGTGTCCTTTGAGCCTAATGGACCTTGCTTTGTGCTGGGCCCACCTACAAAATATTGTTTCTGATTCGTGCCAGATTATCTATTGCAGACTCTGATTTTTTTTTTCTCTCTAACATATTTGCCAACTAGAACGCTTAAAATGGATCAAATCCATATTGTAAATGCTCTTCCTCTCCTCTCAGCCTCCAAGCTTCATTTTGGAACAAGCTTGCTAGCTTTGTTTGCTAGTATCAAGATACTTGATAAAAACAGGAGAAGCATTTCTATTGAAAAACATCACCTCTCACTGCTTGAGCTGCTCTTGTACTGGAAGCAGATGTCTCCAGTAAGGCCATGTCCTCTGTAGAAGAGGGTGCAATAAACACAGCCTTGGCTGCAGGAGCTTGCTGGCTGGCTCCTGGCCTGCAGCCTGGAGCTGGGTGGCTCACCCCATCCCTGCTGTGTGATGCGGGAAAAAGGATGGGCTACTATTGGACAAGAAATGTTGCCTTCTGCATCTAAACACCAAAATAAGTGCAACACTTGGGCACTTGCAATTTTCCAAGTTATTTGTGAACCTAACAATCCACAGATGTGGTATCATGAAAACAAAGAACAATTCATTATTCATCATTTATTACCTCATGAAACCATGAGGTTACCACTCTAAAATTTTTGGGCCTGTTACAGAAAAACATGAAATGACCTCATTCACATCAGATTAGTTGCAAATTTCAAACAGACAATTAAGAATCAAACTCACCCTCTTGTAAAAATATGTTTTTTCAACATATATATCCTAACAGTTAAAAAGGCTTTGTAAAATAATCCTACAGAAAGTAATCATATGTCTGTAAACTCTCTATGGAGAGAGAGATCACCTAAATATCTTCTCATATCACACAGCATGCATGACTATGCAGTATGGCTCATATTATCATGATCAGGAGAAAGGAAGCATATTCTGCATCATACATCTGGGATAACAGGGATAGTTTCTGGTGTGTGTGTACCTGTCAATCAGATTTCTGCAAGATGAGAATGAAGGCCTGTGAGGGAGAATTTATCATTTCATAAATAAAAAAGCAATTATCAACAAGAGTTTCATGTGTAGAAAAAATTATATTATATTGAAATAAAGCTGTGAAGTGAGAACAAAGATATTAAGATGGCATATTCATGACTAGCAAATAGGAAAAAAAAAACATTTAGCCATTTAAATTTGGCACTTCTACTTGGTAGTAAAACTCAAACTTTCAAATTATATCCAGAATATATTATTTGTGATCTTGCCCTTGAGAATTAACTTATGTAGAAGTCTATAGAGAAATACCCACGTGTGCTTTGTGTCTCTGCCTTTTTCATTCACCTTTAATGCTGTTGAATACTTAGAACTTTTGAAGAGGTACCCAAATTGCAATGGTGAAACTCTATACAGGCAATCTTTGTGAAGGACTATGGTATATTTTCAACTGTGAATTTAATATTAAAACCCAATATTGAAATTTCAAAATCTCATGGTGGTATGTTTGACAATTGTCTCTCACATCCCAAGCAATTTATATTTATTTCTTTTTGTGCTATCTGGAAGAGTTTCATCAATTTAACCTTTTAAATGCACATCTTGAAGGAATATTTTTAAGAAGGCAGTGTAAAAAAATGTGCAAGCTAGTTGTGGCAAATCCTGTTTAATATCCTTCATTTTGAAATAGCTGTGTGATGGTTCTGATTTTTTTTCCCTGTGTTTGCTGTGGCAGTATGACAGTTTGTTTCTGACAGATTATTGCTCACTGACTCCATGAAGAAGCAATTTTCTAAGTTGCTTTTCTCTGCTGCCAGTCAGTGTGAGGACAAAGTATCTTCTCAAAAGTACTGTAAAAGCTGCAGTCTCTCCTTATTTGTAAAAGACAAGTTATAAATTTTAAGGTGAGAGCAGAGGCTGGTACAGTGGTATATCATGAGGAGATAAGATATTATTGTTTATTTTATTTGCGTTTTTTTCTTTTGCTTTATAGAGTTCATAGCCAAAATTCTGGACAACAATAGAGATATTATCCAAGTTTGCCAGAACAGAGCAGTAATCTTCTCCCACTAAAATCTGTTGGTTATGTGATAAGATTAGCTTTAAGGTTATTGCAGTGTTTGAGTTTCCGATTTGAGCCCTCTGCAAATAATGACCTGAGGGGTTGGGTCATCATGTAGACAAGCTACATGGCCATTCAGCTGTGATTATCCTAACTTCAGTGCCAGTAATATACTGTGCCCCAGAACTGTGGAGCTAGGTATCATGTCCTGCAAATGGAATTACTCAGTTAATCACGGAAGAGCCCGGGGACTGAGCTGATGGAAGCACATAATAGCAAGGTTATGCCTATCAAGGATATGCAGCCTAAATCTCTCAACTGTGAGGCATGGTAGAGACAAGTGTTACATGATGGCCCTCCCTTGTGGATCATCATCATCATATCCCTTCTCTAGACAGTACCTGATTACCAGCAAAGCCAATATACCATCTTTGTACCCTGGCATCTGCAGGGTTGAAGCTGAAATGCACAAAACCAAGGGGATTTTTCATTACCCTGAACATTACAGAGGCAGACTTATCTGGCCTTGACTGAATTCACACTTCTGTTAGAGGAATTGTAAGTCTCAAGAGCTTCGCAGAACTTTCAAACTGGGCAATAACTACCTGCATGTCTCTGAGGACATGGGACAGGAGACTGCAAGCTGACAGACTGGCCTTCCCTATCCATGACTTTCCAGGGCCTGACCAATGGATTAGGCCACTTTGCCCTGATGTCTCTAGGCATGTTCAAGTCTGGTTTTTAGAAAGACCAACTTCCTCACCTCTTAACCTGCTCAGGTATTCCACTGATGTGGCTCATTGTAAGGTCCATAAAGGAAACCAGCTGTTTCTTTTGTCTGCTGAAACACCATTTATTGCTGCTAGATCACCTGTGACTTCCGGAGGCCCCAAAGCCAGGTTACTGTGAGCCTCACTTGACACCTCCTGGAGGGGTTCTGAGTACTGACTGATGGAATATCTTCAGCTTTTAGCTTCTCCACCAATTTTCTTTTCTCGTATTTCTGCACATACTATTTAATGCCATTGCATTTTTCTGTCTTTGCAAGTTATTTGTAGTGTTAATATAATTCTGATGCTTTATACCTAGATGTTAGGCGCAACCTGATCTCATTTGTGATGCAATTGAATCATTCTTCATATCTGCTCCTTACAAAATCATTCTCCAGTGTTAAACACTAGATAAAAGGATGTGGTGATAAATTTGTCAAATATGGTAGGCAGAATAAAGCTCAAAAGGATTTGTTTTACAAATGTGTCATATGGCTGCAGCTGCTTTCTTTTAAAAGTTAATCTAACTTTGTGCTCTCAGGAAGCATACTTCAACTCTGAATAACTGCTCCTAGTTTAAACAGAAAGAAAAAATTACGTTTCATTTATGAGTAAAGAGAGCAATACAATGTGTTTTGTGTCCCATTTTACTATTTTAAAAGTAATATACTTTTTCTTCTTCTCCTTCTGTAGACTAATGTATACAAATTACAATGTGTAAAAAATATTCACATCATAATATAACTGTTGAAAAAAATAAAAAAAGCAAATGTAAAAAACCTCAAATACTGGAAAAACAAATGTTAAGAGAGTAAAATGAACTTATTTGTAGAAAGCTGTTGTTAGACATCTGTGTAATATTTTCTGGTTTTAATTAAAGGTCTTTTTGCATAAAGACCTCAAGTTTTCATTGGTACTGTTTCTCATTTTGTTAGTTATCACCAGGTCCATTTAAAATAGTAGTGCACGTACAACCCTCCTGTGTTTCTTCCCTAGTGTTGGGGAGTTCAAGTGTTGAGTAAAGAGAGGGGGAGACTGTGAACTTGTTGGAATCAGCTGTTTCTCTGTATAGGGACTCAGAGACAGAGTGTGATTCATTTCTTTAACCAAAGCCAGTAAGTAGTCCAAAAACTTACTTTAAAATATGTTCTTGTGGTAGTCTTCAGTGCTGGGAAAAGTAGTTTTTCATGTGTTTGACAGCCCCACATGTGACCCTCACAGCACCACTCCTGCATGTGACTGAGTTTGATATGTCCAGCAATGGACTCTGTGTGAGATTGTTTCACTTGTCCCCCTCTCTGCTGCCCATCTTTTTATTCTGTCTGTTAGTTGTGTTTCCATTCCTGTCTGTTAGTTGTGTTTCCATTCCACCGGTTAATACTGCAGTCAGTGAGGATGAGAGAGTAATCCATCCTTTTCACAGGTCTTAAGTCTTTCTTCCATCTACCTACATGTTTTCCCTAAATTCTGTGATTGCTTGGGCTCAAGCAACAGAGACAGATGGAGGTTGTCACATCTACATATAAATGATGAAGAGATGATGGCCGTTGGCCACTGACTGGCAGTGGCAGACACATCTTTAACTTGTATCTCAAAGGAGCCCCTTTCAAAGATCCTGTCACCACCTTTAGTTGTTGAAAATGCAAAAACCGATCCTCAGCTCCCATGTACTCTGCCACTGAATCACTGTGTTGCAACAGCAAGCCATTTACACAGCAAAACTCTCACCTAGAAAAAGCTAAGCCAAGGAAAATGTGAGAGATTAGTGAGGTGCTCAGTGCATATTGAAAATGTCTTGTAACATCTAATATCAACATAGAAATATGAAATGCAACATATCTTTCAAATGGAATAAATTTTAGGGTGGTTGTTGCTGTATGTATGTATTACTGGAAATCTGAATTTGAGAATAAATGGCTCTCTAATGTCTCTCTAACTGAAGCTGATATCAAAGAGTTAGATTTTTTTGTAACATTACTGACAAATTTTATGAGGATCTAGATAATTCAGTGAAAATGTCTTCACAAAATGCTATTGATAGGCTAAAATGGTAGATAAATACTGTGGCATCTTTGTATAACATAAAAAAAAGGTAACTGATCAGCTCAGTGTGGGAACTAATAGCTGAAAGCTTTGATAAAAGCTGCAGCATTGACTGCTTGTGTTTATGTTAACTAGCATCTTCATAGATTAATAGTTGCTTCCATTTAAAATAGTAGCTGCATTATGTTTTCCCTGTGTTAGTGTAAAAAAAGAAGAGGTGTACTTGGGTGGAAGATGAGGGAAGGGATCAACGAAGACTTTTAATTTCCGTTAATTAATCAACATCGGTGTAGAAAAATAATGTGTGAAATAGCAAGCAAGATAATATTTGTGTGTTTATCTGTGGAATAAATCCAAATGTATTAAAAGACCTATTAATTCTAAGTTCCCAGTGGTTAATACTAGTCTCTATTTTTGGTACTCTGATATTTGAGTTTATAGAATATATATTCTCTTCCTTCTGACTACTCTGTAGTCTTTTCTGTTAATTATCATCTGAAAGACTATGTGGTCCACTTCTAAGTGACATAAAAATGTAGTAATTCTCAGAAATTGTCCCACTCATGCCTATGAAGCTGTTTGCAAGAGAAACTGCTGGCCAGAGTAAGCAAGGGCTCTGTTAAAAGGTTCAAATGGAATATAAAGTTAAATGTATGTTTACTTGATATATTCTCTTTTTCTAACATTCTTTTTATTTAAATCCTTACTTCTTTTTCTACTTATATTTCTAACTCCTAACTCTCGCTCTGTTTATTTTTTTCTTATTTTTCTCTTTCCTCCTCATAATATTGCATTTTAACAAGATTTTGTGAGTCACACTGATTCCAGGCAAACAAGCTGCTGTACTGTAAAATAAATAGCCTTGAAATGCTACAAAGTAAATCACTTGCCTTCAAGATTAAGCTTAAATGTTTGCTTCAGCTTCACGTCTGAACATTCTTCCACTTAACCAGATGATAGCAGACTTTTTGCCAACAAAACATATCTTTACTAAACCAGGGCCATCTTTCAATAAGAACAGAGCAGTATGATGCCCTCTGCCATCAAAACATGCCTCTAGCCCTATTTATTTATGAGGAGCTTTGTACTGGATACAAACTGATCATGAATGTTATCCAGCTTTATATAAGACATCACATGGTGTTGGTAATCTGATACAGGGTTTTAAATGGATAGCTACACTGCCAGTTTGAAGTGCCAGCATTTTTTTTTTTATTTTGCTATCAAGTGGCATAGCATGAGGAAATAGTCAAGCCTTCACTGAGTTTATATCTCCTCCAGCAGAATTGCTATGTCTTTATTTTGTCTTTTATTCTTCTGAAAATAATCTTAGTATTTTTTATAGAGAATCCTGGAAATAGATTGTCATAGGAAGAATAATCTGTGTTTTACTCCTTTCACCTGAAAGATTTTTTTTCAAAATCTCATGTTTCTGCATCTGTTTGGGGTATTTCATTAAAATAGGTATACTTTGATTGTACAGGTCTGGAGGGTCTTGAGAAACAGATAGTACTGCAATCAAGAAACAATGACTTCTCTTGATGTTTATTCTTGTACAATTCTGTTTGATCACATATACTCGCTATTGCAAATCAAGAGAACCAGCTTTACATGTGGATTAAGTATATAACTGACATTCACTTCATGCAGACATGGAAAAATCTAACCTGGTGTGAGAAACCTGAAGTGTGACTAACATCCTAAATTTTTGCTTTGCAATATGATCTAGAGAATGGATGAGCATTAACATGGAAAATCTCGGCTCTTTTTCCCAGAGGGCACCTTTGCATTATTGTAGCTGAATTGCTTTGTGTGCTCTATCGTTTGATCTGAAAGAAAAAATCTGATGAACACTTCTTTGAGTGTTTTAAAGGTAAAGTTAGCTTTGATGATTGCCTTGAATCCCTAATTTAAATCATTTTAAGACAAGTTAAAGTAAGATTCTGGAACTGGTCTATGCATACTTAAAGGAAGGAAAATCAGCTGATTTGTGCCTGACTTACTAAAAAGCAGGTATATGAAAAAATATGGCAGAGGGAACATCTAAAAAAGTAAAGAGAACCTAACTGAGAATTTTGTATGCAATGAGATGGTAGTATAGTAAAGGTGTCCCAAGACAGCATTTCAGTCACCAGTTATTTAGCAAACACTCATTTGCAATTGAAATGGCTTGAGTAGAGATGTGGCTAGGGGCAGGGGGTGGAACGGGTAGGGAGAACTGCATGCTCAATATCTGTATATATGTTTCTTCTACCATGACAGAAAGACCTGTACGTTTGTATGCTTCCCTAAGTTTGCACATTAGAGAAACTGAATAGCATGACTGAGTTTAAAAGGGGTGACATTAATGTGAAGTCTAAGGATTCTTTATGTGCATGAAACCATGATGGTTCATTCCATGAACAGCTGCTAGCCAATAAGCCTTTTATAAAAGCCTTTTGGAGATGACACTGAAAATCAAGAGCTTACACTATCACTGCAGGATTTGTACACTGAATTTTCAAAAATAGAACACTTGCAAATACATGTTAAAGAGTAATGTAAATGCCTCTTTGGGACTTAGGATGATATTAATTGTATATCTCACTAACATAGCCTGCAGCTAAGCCCCTCACAGCCCCTCATTTACTCCCATTGAATGACACTGGGGAGAGAATGAGAACAGTAAAAGTGAGAAAATCCATTTGTTGAGTTAAAGATAATGGAGTAAGCAAAAGAAGAGCCACACCTTCAGGAAAAACAAAACATAGAATTAATTTTCCACTTCCTATCAACAGACAAGTGCTCAGCCATCCCCAGGAAAGCCAGGCTCCATCATGTGTGACAGCAGCTTGAGAACACAATACCAACACTCGAATGTCTGTTCTCTTACTCCTCCTTTTTCTCACAGCTCTACATGCTGTGCATGATGCCAAATGGTGTGGCATAACCATTTGGTCGGCTGGGCTCATCTGTCCCAGCTCTGTCCCCGCCCAAGTCTTTGTGGACCCCCAGCCCACTCGCTGGTGGGGTGAGAAGCAGCAAAAGCCTTGGCACTGTGCAAGCCCTCCTCAGCAATAATGAAAACACTCCTGTGTCAGCTACACCATTCCCAGCACGAGTCCCAAATACAGCCCCCTACCAGCTACCGTGAAGTAACTGAGTCCTCTCTCTGCCAAAACCCACGCACCAAGACTAAAATTACATCTTTGCTTAGTACCTGATAGAGAAGCTGTACAGTGTTAAGTGTATTTAAACATAAATAGGTACCTTTGAAACTACTTTGAGGTGGTGACTTAATTGTCCAAGTTTATTTCTGAGTGAATCTGGCTCTTTGGTACTTTTAATCCTGACTTTGTGCAGGCTGCAAAACTCTCACAGTTTCAGTGAACACAGAATGCTGTATGTAATAGCTGAAGCTCACCAGTCAAGCTATGTCAAAGCTTCTAACAAAAACCTTTCACTTGGCTATTTATGTTGAGGTTATGTTGTCAGTTTTTGGGGGAGGCTCTTGATTTATACTCTGTCTGCACAGTGGTTCTGATTATTGATTAGTGCTGTGTTATAAGAAATAAAACTTAAGGATATGTTTGTACTTGGGGCAGTTGCTGAGAATTCCATAGTAGTTCTTTTCTGCATTGAGAGAACCTTAAATTCTAAAAATGTGATATCTGAAAATGATAATCCAGAGGAAAACAAAACCAGTTTGTAATGTATATTACTGAAGAAATACATAGAATATAATAGAAGAACGAAAGATGTTAAGATGTTAAAAGGCTTCCTTCTCTGTTTCTCTGATGCAAAATTTTCTGGGTGCTGAAGGATGGGAGTGTCAGTTCCAAATCACCACAAGTGCTCAGCAGTGGTAGAGTTGTCCATGGAAAGGGCTATCACATTTCAGGGTTTCTATCCTTGTATAGTCAGCACTAAAGAACCACAGCTTAATTATGAAGAGGTGAGAGCAAGCTGGCAAAGGTGCTACAGTCACATGATTTCCAAAGATAAGCACAACCAGCATGTAGCCATACTTAAACAAGACATTTTAAAATGTGTTTTATTTTTTATTAATTTAAAGCTGTTTGAGTTGTAAGGGTTTGTGGGACCGGTGTCCTACATGTCCTGAACAATGCATGGAAAGAAAAATTATATCCTCTTTTAATGAAATTACAAAACATTTCCTCGAGATCTGATCCTGTAGCTTAATAGAATTGTCTCATCTTATGGACAACTTAGCTAATGCTGGTGTAATCAGAGATGGCTGTTGTAGCATGAGTTGGAAATACATCATTAAGGATGTAACAGCTGCAACTTCCACTTAAAATTTGTCATTGTACCTTGAAGTATAAACATTCAAAATACAGTTCAAACGAAAATATAACATTCAGCTAAGTGACTTTCACCACTGGAATATAATTAACAGTAAAAATACTGGTGTATATACAAATGACAGACTCAGGTGTAACAACTTTGCACTCTGTATTGGAAATTTGCCCCCTTATGTCTGATGACAGCTATCAGGGCAGGACAGGATGTCTTTGATCACAGTCCTGAAGTATATTTTGCACTTCCTTTTGCCTGCTTGATTTGTATCTTGTATGAAAATACAATATTTGAAAAGTGTCTCCTTTTAATCTGCGTTGACCTTATTTTCTTTAGCAGATTGACTAACTTGCTTTGTGTAAGTTACACTGTAAAGACAACTTTAATAGTTGAATTAGATGGTTGGCTCACTTTTTGCAGTATATTTTATTAGACTAAATGTACGGTAGACAGGCTTAAAACCAATACCTACAGGTATCTTTTCAGTACAGTGCTCAGGAAATTAACCATGGAGCTCTCATTAGCATTAATGGTTGCTTAGTGGTTAATTTACTGTGCACCATACTAAAAACATTCCCCCCAGGGTGCTCACCAGGCTGTGTGGGAGAGGTCTCCCTGCTGATGGTACTGTAATTGTATTTTATTAGATCAAGTTGCAACTGAAAGATTTTGATTTCTATGGCATCTGTGACTGACTCTGAGTCAAAGACAAAACACACCTGTGTTCATTTTGAGTCAGCTGTGACAGCAAAATACTCCCCTCAAGGAGCTCTTGGGAATAGATACAGTACAGAAAAAAACATATTATCAATACTTCCAATTTCTTGTAAATGGAAGGTTACAGCAAATAAATATTTTTATTACATATATTAAACATTAAACCATAGACTTTCAAAATATCTGTTCAGAAATTTGAAATAGACTTTGAAATTTTAGTTTAGTCTAATTATGCACGTATTTTCAATTAAAAAAAGAAGACCTCAATAAATTAGGAGAAATCAATTGGAATCAAGAGTCTGGGAAATCAAGTCTTAAAGAAATGAAAGTTTTCTTAGTCAGAGGTGCAGAAACTCCCTGGAATTCATGCTCCAGTTCAAGACATTTGCATTTGAGTTCTGTTCTGAATAATTTTTTTAAAAAAGCATTTACCTCAAGCAGAAAACTGTAAAAAATGGGGAAAGGAGAAAACAAGAAAGAATGCTGGACTTGGTTGAAACTGGTAGGATAAAGGAAGAAAAAATCAGCGCATGTGTTTACTTTAGAAAGAAGACTCCTAATTTCTCAACAGTACACAAAGAAGGCAGATGATCTTAAAAGTATCTTTTACCCAAAACAGATCCAAATTATCTCTCTTTCATTTATTAATGGGACCAATGATAAGTACAAAAGCAAAGGCAGGCTTACTAAAGCAAATTTCACTAAGCTTATTGTATGTGAAGGAGAGGGGAGACAAAAATTATGTCCTTTCCAAAGTATTGGAATATAAAATAACAATCAGACAGAAACTGTCAAGAAATGTGAGTGGCTCCACCACAAAATTGTGGAGTAATATAAATGCTAGCTACATTAAGGACAAAAAAAAAAAAAAAAAAAAGGGAGCATACTAATATGGATTTAGAATTGTGACCTCATAAGAAGAAAGTTAGAATATGTTGACAATATGAAGGAGATGGAAGTATACAGTGTAAAACAAAGGGCTCATAGGTCACATTAGATCAATCTCAGGTAAGAATTTTTTTGTTGTTGTTAAAAGAAGAAAAAGGCAGTCTAATTTGTCTGGACTTCAGAGAGCTATGGGTTACATTGAGAAAAACGGGAATTAATAAGGAATTCTTGAGTGAGTGAAGAGCTGGCTAGAGGAGAGATGAGTAAATTTTACTTTAATACTAGTAAATAGTAGTAAATACTAGTAAACACTAATACTGCTTGTGTATTGCTGTTTGTCTGATAATATGGATACAAAAATGTTATTTCTCTTACAACTAGGTGGCCACTGTTTTTTTTTTTTTTTAAGGTCTTTTTCATTGTCATTGTCTGTAATGTTGTACTAAAGAGCAACTGTTATAGTGTCCGTCACTTAAACCTATGTCAAAAGTGTCACAGATTCTTATAATTCATAATGGTAGTATCATTCTTGTACATTACAGGCTTTAACATCAGTAGTTTGTGATACCTACCTATTACCACTTTTTTATCCTAACCTTCTTCCCCATTATTGCATATGCACACACTGAAGTGTTTGCTGCTCTTAAGTGACCTGCTAATACCCTGGATCCACCTCACATCAAAAAGGTATTTATGACAGTGCTTTGCACTCTAATAGCTTCTAGGAAAGTTAAGAATAAAACTGAGGTTGGGTAGCCTGTTTTAAGACAGAGAAGACAGCTTGTTTTAGGACTTGTTGCCTCCAGAAAAAGATTTTTAATTCGTTTCAGATATGTTTACAGGATAGCTTTATAAAATCTGGAGGCATATTTGAAGTGGATACATGTCGCGGTGTGTGCTTCTGATGTGTCCCAGGGCACACGGCAGCGACGGGTGCGACACCTTCCCCCTGGGGAGCTCTCACCTCCCCACAGGGACTCCAATGCTCTCAGCAAAGTCTGTCTGGGGCACAGAGGTGAAGCAGAGATGAGACGGGTCTTGGGCTAAACTGAGGAGATTTATTAATGGTACAACTGAAGCACAACAACTAAAGCTGGACCCCAAAGACGGGGAGCACATGTCCCGCCGTGGGTTTTATGCATAGGCAATTCAAAGCAAGCAACCAATGAGAATGCACTCAGGGAGGAGTCTAAAGTGGGGAGTACAGAAAACAATCCAATGGGAATAACAAAAACAGTGTAATGACACAAAACAGCAAATGATATATGGAGCGAGGGAAGATTGGCAAGGAAGGTTCTAGAAACAGAGGCAGGGATACAGAGAATTGACACTTAACAACATGTATAATTTAAATCGTAACACAGAAATGAAATAGAAAGCTAGCCTGAAAACTCAAAGCAAAAACCCACACCACAATAGATACATGCCCAAGGGTAGCTCACAGATATATTATAATCTCCAATTTTGGGTGAACAGTGACAGATGTGTGGAGTGAGTGGTGCAAGAAAAGCACAGAACAAAATATATCACAGCTGCAAGTCTAATGTCTTTCTTTTCACAGATATACAGATTAGCTGCAGGTAGTAGTTCACAGCAAGTAAAGAAAGGTAAATGTGGTTTCATGTCAAAAGGGTGATTCCAAAGCAGCCTTGCTGGGCTTGGAGTAAAGCAGTTCTAGTGATACAGACAGAAGAAAACTGCAGGTCTTGCCTACCTTTCCCTCCTCGGACATAACATTTATTGCTGTGGTTTAGGTGACCACAGTCATCTGTTTCAACATTTTTAGAAAGAAAATGACACAGCATAGCTTTTTTTGTCCCTGTATTTTATGCTTGCTATAAAAATACTGGGAAAGAAACTTCTGCCATTTATTTTCAGAAGTGTCTGTCATTTAAACACTGTCAACCTATCAACTTTGCATAAGTGAGACAAATTCCTGCACTAGGAAAAATTATGACAAAATATACTAACTGTTTTAGAAAGTTTGTGCTAGTTCTTCTCAGTCAAGAATTTATTTTCCATCACTGTATTCTTCAGCATTTGCAGTTTTGTTTATCTATTTCTTCTTAGCTTGAGGGAAGATTGAAAATACTTGTTGAGCAGGTGAGGCATTGAGCAAATAGCACTTGTAGGAAAGGGTAACAGGCAACAGGCAGTTCTTAAACAGCATAGGAGGAAATAAAATGTACTACATTCATCACTGTTATGAAGAGACCTGGAAAGAACAAACTTTCAAGAGGTCCTCCTAAAATTGCAAAATTGTTTTGTTACATCTGAAAAAATGTATGTATGGCAAAATACCTAAAAGTCTTTTCCAGGTATGTGGCAATTCTGGAGTACACTGTGTATAAAAGGGCATCTATAGCTCCTAAAATATGCCCTTCATGGTTCTCACCTTATGAAGACATCCTGCCCTCTACCAAATGCAAAGATAGAGTTCTCTCAATGCCCATGGGAAGGTTTATATGCTTCTGGAAAAAGTAATAAATTTTTTCATATGAAAAAACCCTGACCCCACTGAAGGACATGGAAACCTACCCATCAGCACCTGTAGAATCTGATTTTTCTCCTTAATTAGCAAAAAGTTGACCGGACAAATAGACAGAACTTGATGAACTTCTTAACAAAGATGAGATCCATTTTCAGTTTTTAAAGGAATTGAGAACTGAATACTCTTTTTGCCATAAAAATCAATTCTTAACCACACAAGGAGTTGAAAATGAGAGGGCAAAACTAATGATAGACAGTAGGATGTAGTGTGAGTAAGGCTAGATTATACATCCACTTTGAGGATGAAGAAGACTTAATGAACGCAACATTTTTATACTTAATAATTGTAAATAAAATTTTCTGTGATATACTTTCATCGTTTACCAAAATAAAATAATTTGATGAGATGAGCTGTTAAAAAAAATTCAAAAGTTTTTCCAGCAGAAAATTCTCATCTAATGAAATTGAAGCATATGGGGGGATGAACAGACACATGCCAGCTAAATTTATTTAGATGGAGACATTGATCTGCACCTACACAGTGGTTTTTTTTTTCTCCAAATTGCTAGATACCACTTTACAAAAATAAAGCCAAATAATTCACTGTAACAGAAGAGACTATTTTAATAGAGTTGATATTTCCCAGATATTATTTGTTTTGACTTTGCTTCTTCTTTCTTTTTTCTCATAAATGAATCTCTGTCCCTCCTTGCAGTGTGAACTTAAAAGGAAACTGTAGTTGATAAATGGGTTTCTGTTAGTTTTAAGAGTGTTCAGAGTTTCCCTTATGAAACTGTTTTGAACCTACTTCCTGTGAATGCAGGCATACGAGTTTGTTTTTCTTCATGGACCTTCAGCTAGAAAATGAGACTGGATAATCTATGTGGTTTGACAGAGAGTGTGTACTTGTACTGCAACTTCTGCACTTCTACTGCAACTGCTAAAAAATTCCAATTTCCTACTAGCTGCATTTTTTAATCTTTAGTCATAACACAAAAAATAATTTTTATCTGGTCTCATCACTGCCTGATGCATCTAGAACACACAGAGTTTTGGTTGGAAAAAATGCATGACAATAGGATGGCTTCTGAACTAGAAACACACATAAATGTTTAATGGGTCCCTTAAATCTTTTTATAAAACACCTGACATGCTACTATCCTGCATAGAAATGCCAAAATTGTCTAGTACTAGAACCTGGAGTGACTATGAACTGCTCTATATCAGCATGACTGATGCCAGCTGAGAGCATGTTCGTGTTTTTTCATGGACCTGCTGGTCTCATCCACATTTAAAATTTTCATATCTAAGTCAGGCTCATCAGTGCACCATGCAGTCTGTGCAAGTCCACATTGCTGCACAGAGCAGGTTCCTGTACAAGCTTCCAGCACACAGGTGTCTGTGTCTTAAATGCTGCACCTTGACGAACCATGGCTTAGGTGTTAATTTTAGATGCCCTAAAAGTGTCTATAAATGCAGGCAGGTAACAAAATTCCTCCTATACAAAATTTCCTTTTACTTCTTCCTTCCCTTTAGCCATCTCTGCACAACAAAATGAATAAGTACTATCTCATAGCACTAGATATAAAAAACCAGGTAATATAATATAGCATATGCCTAGGATATGGACTATAGTCTCTGAAAATTTTCTGCTTTCATATTGCAAAAAGCTCTGTACATTTTACCATAGATCTGTGGTGTTCTTTCTAATGAATGTGTGAATAGTGGTTTTCTGTGTATATAATTTCAGTGATACTGTAGCTGCATGGTATGACACAAATATATCTGGTGTATATTTACAGGGAGCACAATAATCTAGTTTAATTATCCAAAAATATTTATCTCCCTTAATACCATATCCAAAAAAAGTGTATTTCCCACTCCCACAGTTAAATGTATCCTCATATCAATTTCTCATATGTAGTTCTCAACACAATGCTTTACATTTTCAAAGTGCTTTAAAAACATTAACTAATTAACTAATGCATGTCATTATGGGCCTGTGAATCTTAGATGTCAAAAGGCAAAAGAAACGGCAACCAGAGTGAATTAAATAAAACACAGATTGAATGCCAGCATAGCAGTCCCCAACAAATTTCTCTACCCTGAGCAAAACTCTCTGATCTGCACTACTCTTTCTTGCTTCTTTCTTCTGGTGTGAGGTAGCACTGCTTGGTGACAGTCTTTCTGTTCAGTTTAGGTCTCATAATTCATGGCACTTGTCTGCTCCTGCCTTAATACATATGAGCATAAGATTGTACTGTCCTTGATATGTGGTTAAGATAGCATTTTTTTCTGAGACATACTCAGTGCACCATCTCAGAATAGGAATTAATATAAATGCAGCAATCTTGACTTCTGATCCATACGAAGATCCTATTTGTCAATTTTGATCAGAGTCATGGTCTGAAAGTAAATGAGACAATGATGGGAAATATTTATGTCCTTTGATGCAGTTCTGATATTTAAAAGGATGTTTGTATGAGGGTGTCTTGTGTTTTTCCTGGGAGAATGTCCCTCGTGTACTGATACAGCCCAATTGAAAAAAAAAAAGTCATTTGGCTCACAGTTTATTTATAATAATTGTCTTCCCTTGGATGTTTTCAGATAGGGACAGAGAGTAAGTTCTTGTCTAGATGAATTTTTATGGCTGTTTTTTCCTGGTCTCCTTTGTCCAAAGTTCTTTAAGACTGTCCCTACACGTAAATATATGGTATGTTCCCCAAATGACATAACCAAATGCTTTTCATTCAAAGAAGAGTTCCTAATATGTAAAGGTGCTGTGTTTTCATGGCTGCAGCTATA
This sequence comes from Cisticola juncidis, assembly GCA_013400215.1. NCBI lineage: Eukaryota > Metazoa > Chordata > Aves > Passeriformes > Cisticolidae > Cisticola > Cisticola juncidis. The sequence continues at coordinate 73,945 of VXBR01007309.1, forward strand.
ATTTTTATATGCAACTGAATGTAACTTTCATTTGACCAATAAATAGAAACCTTTTTAAGTCACTGGACATATTCTCTTTCAGTTGCACTGAGAAACAACATTTCGTTCACAGTCCAATGAATTTGTGTGATGTGAAAAACTTGAGAATCCAGTGGTTTCATAGGAAACCAATCTTTTTGAGTGGATAGGAGGATTTTTCAGCACAACACCTCTGCAAAAAGCATAAAACACCAGGTCTTACATGACTAAGAGATTCGTTGAGAAAATCAGATCATATATGACTCATTAGATTCCATTTAACACAATAAACCACCCTAAGAGCTCCAGGAAAGGAGAAAGCTGCAAAAGCAGAAGGGAGAATAGTAAACACAGCAGAGTATAGGTGTGGCCATCAGGCACACCTATATTGTGGACAACACAGCAATTCATTCTTTCTTAGGGGATGACTAGATGGGCAGGCTTTCTGAACTGATGTGAGCTTGTAATAAAAAGTTTGTAATAAAAATTACTTGCTGAAGTTATTCTTAAATTTTCTGAAAAATTAGAATTTACTTCAGTGATTTTATCATCTTTCATTCCATATTCTCAAGCCCAACTCTTCAGCATTCCTAGGGGGCAAATAAAATTTGTAGGTAAAAGGCATCTTAATAACTACTGGATAATAACAAAAGTTCTGACAATTTAAATTGATTTTGTACCTCAGTATTAATAACTGCAGAGCCATTATATGGCTATTAATGATGATACAGCTATTATAATTACAGCTATTGTAATAAATGAGGAAATGATTTCACAGGCTTAAGCAGAAACATTATAGTATAATCTATATGAAATGGCAGTTTTTCCCCTCCTGCAGATACTTCATTAGCACAATCATACCTCTCTAGTAGCAGCACCTAAGAGTCCCTTATTGGTATGAAAGAATTCCTGACAGCAGTGCCAAGCTGCCTTGCAGTTAATGTGAAGAGGCTTGAACTATAAATATTTTTGTGACCTTTATGAATGCAACCAGATTGCTAATTCTAAATGATAAGTGTATAAACAGGTTGGAAAAGCTGGACTGTACTGCTGAAAATTTGCCATTAACAAATTTTTTCCCAGAAATGTATGTTCAAGTGATTAATTACTTCATGTTACGCTTGTCATAAATCTGCCTGATGCACAGTGCTCCCCCATCTGTCTGTCTCATCATCACGATATCTCTTGCTCTAGTGTAAGTTGTAGCTCCTTCTCCAGATATGTGGTTAAATATGCACCCAGAAAGACTTTATAGAAAATGGAGGGCAGAGGTCCAACAAAGTACAATGTGCTGTTGATGGGGTTGTTTTGCAACAAGCTTTTAGAGACAAGGATTGTCTTTTAATGGTGTTCACAGGGCCTCATTAAATGGGCTTCTCCCAGACCTGCCATCCACGGCTGAGGTGTCTAATCTTTACTACAATCCAAAAATATCTGTATTCAGTTCAGACATGTTCCTGGTCTTAATTTATCTTTAATAACAGTCTACAGATCAAAGCTGCCCTTTACATTATGGTTAATAAATAGCGTCCCAGCACAGAGGTTCTAAACAAGCTATTTTGGCTGCTAAGATGGAGACACTTTCTCCAGAGCTAATGAAACTTTTATAAACATGGATTGGTCCCTGGCTATCAGATCTTGGGGGAGAATTTTATAATCAAGGCTTAACGAGATAAATGTCTATGGTTGGTACATTCAAGGACATCTCTCGCAGCTTTGTGAATAAAAGGTATTATCACCTCATATAAAGTAGGAGGGATGAGAAGCATGGACCTGAACTGTGCATCTGGGGCTAGTTTAAGGAACAGTGCTTTGTAAAATGTGACAGTAAAACTAGACTTCCCTGAAGCTTTATTTGCCAGTTTAAAAAAAAAAAAAACATTTCATGTCTTCATGTAATATCCCCATCTAATACATATCCGTAGGCCAGTGCTAGATGGAGGGACTTAATTAATTGAAAACAGTTTGAGATTCTTCCAATAACTTTTATCTTAGAAGCACATTGATAGGTGTGTGATTACCCAGACATCTACTTATTAAAAAACAAGTACTATGTTTTACTCCTATAGTACACAACCAGTGCCTTTATATTGCCTTGACCTTTTAAATTCATAACTAGTCAGTGATTTTGGTTTTTTGGTCATGTATAGATCAGTAAAGCTGTATCTTCCATTTAAACTAATGCTTCCTTCAACACACTGCTTGGGAATCAGGAACATTTCTTGTGGTTTATGTCTTGACTATAATTCTATAAGTCTTTGGTGCTCACCATTTTTCTTTTTCTCTCTCCTAAAAAATTCCAATCACACCCACCCACAAAAAAAAAAAAAAA
>VXBR01007309.1:76335-89446 GCA_013400215.1 Cisticola juncidis
AAAAAAAAAAAAAAAGAAAATCCCTAATCAAACAGTAAAAAGAACCCTAAGAAAAAAACCTCTGGTAGAGGCTGAAGAGAGAAGTCCTTTGCAATAATGATAACATACCCAAAAAGGTCTATGTTTCCTGCTTCTTATTTCTACTTTATTCCAGTTAAGTGAGCATGAAACATATTTTTTTTTTTTTCCATTTTCTCTCTAGAATTGTTCATTCTTATATAACTATAGAGTATGTGTTCAAATGGAGTACATGCAAATAAGTTGTAATGAAAGCTCTGTTCATAAAAAGATTAAATGCGATACCAAATGTTTAGTCAATTGTTAGTCTCTTCGATTAGATTCAACAAATCAATAGGCTGTTATTTTCATGAATTACTATAATTCTGACAGTTTTCTGTTTGCTTATAACATATGTTGTTTGCATTTATATTGTAATTTGCCTTGTAATTTGCAATATAATCTTAAGGAAACATCGAATGTTTCCTTGCTATACAGGGTCCCCTACAGTTAAGATTCTCAAAAGTCGAGCTCAAATAAACCATTTGGATTTAAGCAGAAGAAAGGAAGTTAATAATAAGATATTAATGGAAACATTTTCAAGGAACTTCAGAACTTTGAGAAGAAAATGTTTGAAATGTGTCTGTATTGAAGACGCCCACGGCTCAGTATGACATCACTCCTCACTATGGTCTTGAAAACTGACTATGTAGCATTTGAAACAGGAGTTCTGCCATTGACCATGCTGAAACAATATCGATAACAGACTATACTGGGCCCCCGTGTGAACCACAATATCCCTACACAGAGCAGGACCATACCTAGAGATCATCAGGACTTCTCAAGAATGCATTAACTCAAAACCAGGGATTTCATGTTACCGAAATTTCTGCCAAGAGCTAAATTCCTAAGTACCTTTATTAGCAATTCAATGTGGAGGGGCAGCAGACCCTCAACCTGAAACATCTAACATTCCCAAAATTAGGGAGTTCCTTCTGAACGTGTAGTACCAGGTTTAGACTGCTCTTCTGGCTGACTTTGACTGGAGACTAGAACCTGGATAATTCTGTGTCTCAAACATATCATGAACAGGGATAGCAAATCTACTTGAAAAGTTATTTAAAAATGAGAGTTCCTCTGCTTTTTTGGTAATATATGAGGGAAGATATTGCCATTCTAGCTCTGTAGAATGCTATGATAGCACTGAAACAGCTAAGAAAAAAAAAAAAAAAAAAGACCGCACATAGTTGTGTAGAAATATTCTGTCTCCCTGTTTCAGGAACACCTACGCTACCACCCTCCCACTCATCACCAGCAAGCTAGAGTTATAAATGTGATATAAATAGTTAAATATTGAGTCACTTAGAAGGAAACTCTCTGGAAAGTTTGTTTAATGCCTGGCTTGTAAAATACATAGTTTCAGCTTCTTGTCTCAACTGAGGTAGAAACATTAGGTTTCCTGAAATATTCTCCCATTCTGTCTGTCTCCTCTCAAAATATCTTTTATTTTTTTCATTTGATTCTTTGTCTGGCTGAAAAAAATAACATCATTAGATATCAAAGAAAATTTTGATTTTCCAGGTAGGCAATGCCTAGTCCTTAGATTGCGTCATGCAAGGCCTATGAACTGCTCCAAGCCACCTTCTGGAGTCTCACTGCTACCCAGTAATTGCCTGAGGGAGGATGACTCTGTCTTGAAGTTCAAGCTTTTATGAATCCAGGTTTAATCTTATCACCTTACCACAAAGAAGTGTAAAAGGTGAAATGTGAGCTGCTATAGGATGTCCTACAATATAGACTGAACAAAAGGAGGAACACAACAACAGAAGGAAGGAATAGTCATGGAGCACCATGATTTTCTAGAGGCTTGAACAAAATCCAGGTAGGATCCAAACACACTGCGGTAATTAAAAAAAAAAAAAAAGAGCTGAAATTCTTGGTCTATTTCCATATTCATTTACTGGTTGAGGAGCTATTGCTTTTAGAATTTTACAAATTAATAAATGCACTAGCTTTGCGTTATGATTTCTACTGTAGGAGCATGTGTTGGATATCTGCCTACTTGTAACTCCTTTCAGACATCCATTTCCCTCCTATTTACCGGCTTTTTATCATTTTAATTACATGACAAATGCTACAATTACAGATTTTTTTTCTGATTAATGTTGCTACTGAGGCATTCACTCTTGGAATACTGTTACAGGAAAAATATGTATTTATTCAATCTTTAGGATTGCTTAAATAATAAAAAAACTTGTCACTTTGTAAATCTCCTAGAAAAACATTTTTGTTTTGCCAGATCTTATGTTTCATACAGACGGCATGCACCATGCTAACAGTCAAAATACAGTATTACTGTAATATCAATATTTTATACACAACGATTTCATAAGCAATAACCTTGCAACTTAAAACAATGATTCTCTGTCATAATACAGATAATTAGGGATGAGCATCCTCATTCTGTTCATTTTTGATCGCCTCCTAATCTCTGTAAGTCAGAATATTAAACTCCAGTAGTAATCCATAGATAATATGGTGGGAGTGACTCACCACAGTTTTCTACTGGGATCAAATTAGTCACCTCAGAAGCATTTTGTTTCCTACAAATGACAAAACCAATCAAGAGAAGAAAAATAAAATTACTAGTTTGTGTCCCCTCTGCTCCTGCCACTCCCCCCAGTCTTTCTGAAAAATAGCTATTTGTAACTAAAAATTAAGTATAGTCCTAGATGTGCTTTGGAGATTTAAATTAATTCCAGCACAGAAGAGAAATCAATAGATTGTAGCATTTCAACCAGTCAGAAGCAAAATCAAAAACTGCAACACTATTGGGCACTTTTATTCTTATCTATTGAGTATCTAAGTGGGATTTTTGAGGGGAACTTCACACATAAAATACACAGGAAAGGGTTTAGAAGTTAAGACATACAGCTTTTTAACTGTGAACCTATGCATCAATGACTTGCACAGAAATTCTGAGGGTATTTTCTCACATAATGCCTGCAAAACTCCAAAAAACAACCTGCATCGCCTGAAATTTCTCACTTGTCTAGATAAACAAACTCAGTTTCTTTAGTCTTTATTTCCAAATCTTGTTTTCCAAACCTAATTCATTGCTGTTGCTTTCCTCTGGACTGTTTCCAGTTGATCCATATCTCCCTGCCAAAAACTCCATGTGACAGAGCCAGAACCAAGTAGAGTGGAAGGATGACTTCACGAATCTAACATGACACTCTATTTGTACACTGCCTCTCCATCTTTGTATTTATATATCACAGTACAATGTTTGCTTTTTTCTTCACACCACTGAGGTGCTTTTAAAAACCTGTCCATTTCTTATCCTCCAAACACTTACATGCTTAAATTGACTTGAGTTTAAGGGGGCAATTAAGGTGTGTGAAGCAATGCCCATATTTAAACATTTCAAGGGTCAAGGCCAAATATTTCTGTCAAGCAGTTGTTATAAAAAAAAAATTTAAGAGCCAATCAGAGTCAAAGACATACTAATGCAATAACAGATTTCTCTAATGTAATTAAATCTTTACTGATCTGCACTTACATGGGATCCAAGTGTACCACTGTGTGAAGAACTAAATACTGCCATAACAGCATCCCAGACCTGCCATTGCTTATGGAAAAGATTGAAAATTATCTTATTTCTATTTGAGTTTCAGTTTAATTTTTAAGTAAATAAAATAATTTATTATATTTTAAAATATATTTTAATTCACTGACTTTCAAGATTTTTTGAGATACTAGCCAGTGTGAAAGCAGTCTACCAGTTAAAAAATTACATAAATGCTAATCGTATTCTGCTAACAGATTAAGCAACAACGGATTGCTCAAATTAAACTTGTTTCTTTCAAATGAATTTCAGAAAAAAAATCAAAACAATATCTGGTGTTCAGTTTACTTTTATTTTGTCGCAACACAATTCAGTAATTAATAGAAAGTTTAATTCTGATTGTTAATTTCTTTGTTGATACTATTTTAATTGTGTAAATTTGGGTTGCTTATTTTTTCTTTGTAAATTTTTTTTTACCATTTTTATAGACACTGTCAAGAAGCTTTTCTTTTCATCACTGATTTTCTGAATATTTAATCCAAAAAATCTTTTAAAATAATATTGCTTTAAAAAAAATGTACATTTTTAACTATGTGATTATGTAAATAAACGTTTAGTTAAAGGTACCATTATTGAACTGCTTTTAAGGATGTTCGGTACGCAACAGCTGACCCATCATGATGTGATTACTCATGTTGCCTTCATTTTCATTTCAACCAGAATGCAGGGTTTTCTTGGTCCTATTGTAAGAGCAGAAAAACAATTATTTTATGCATGACTGATGATAGTGATGGAGACTCTATATGGGACACAGCAGGAAGCTGAGAACTGCTTGATGCTTCAAAATGCCGTGTATTTACAGCATATTCACATGTTGTAAAACCTAAATATTCAGCTTAATTTTATTTGTAACTTTAGCTTTTCTAATCAGCTGTGTACATATACATATATATAATTCCAATGACACTCTGAAAAACGAATACTTTTCAAAAAATGTTTAATGCATCACTTTTAAAGCACAAATGAGTTCTGACTAAGTGGATGCTTTACTAGGCAAACTGGTGTTAGAAGTTAATTGGGTTTGACTAGCAAGTCCAGTTATTGGCACAATTTATAAGCTTTTGCAGAATTGTGACCACTCTGCTATCATACAGTAATATGCACAATGTGAGATCTGACAGTAAGTGCTTGCTGTCTGACAGTAAGTAATGAATACAAGTAAAACATAGCCTTATAAAATAGACCCCTTTTTGAAATGAAATGTAGTACAAGACTATTTTTCAGGATGCTTAAACATTTATTACATTGGCATATAATTAACTTTTCATTGTCTTTCTCTTCCATGCCAAATCTGTTACAGGAATGGTCAGTTGTTGCTCCATGGTCGAGTAAAAACATTCCTAGGGGAGGACAATTTTTTTAGAAAATATTATTATGTAACTATAACAATTATTCTGTGTTTTGGGGAGATTTCCTGGCTCTTTCTGAAACATAGTGCTATAACTTTAAATCCTAAAGCAGAATTCCATAAATCCTGGTGGTCTGTTGCCTTATAATATTTTTTTCTTTATGTGCCTAAATTACTGCAAATGTTTAGACAAGTAGTAGTTTCTTTAGCATCTAGTATCAATTTGAAATCACTGAAGAAAATCACGCATATGTGAACTGCTGTGTGATGCATTTTGGTTCTATTTAGTATTAAGTGAGTTAATCTGAAGAAGCATTTAATCACCAGAGAGGTAAACATTACTGTGAAGTTCATAAAGTTTTGCAATTAAATATACTTGCATTTAGGATAAACACCACTTAATTTGCCTCTACCTCTGTGATGGTAATTTTAAATTTTTCAGGGGCTTGTGATGATTTGAGGTCAGTAAAAAAATCTATCCCCCACCTTTTTTCCCTCAGTTATCCAAAGGCTGGAAGCACCTACCTTCCTTGAGAGCTTTTATTGTTAAAATCCCTGTTTTTCCTGCAGGATAACCAACTCCTGGCAATTGCCCTGGAGCCCAGAGTTTGCCTTTGCAGGCTCATGCGTGCACATCACACCACCCGTCTCTTTTCCTGACTGCCAATTCCATCCCAATGAGCTGGCAGGGTACTCAAATTCACATCAATTCTGTTCCATGATATTTTCATCAAATTGCCAAGCCTTAATTGCATAAGTGGGCTACATGGTTTTTTTTGTGCTTGCACACCATTGTAAATAGGGCTGGCTACATGGAGCTGTCAGTAGGATATTTTGCATTTCAATATTCTCATTTTTTTTCTGGGGGATCAGTTTGTGTTCATCCCTTCACAACATGCTTTTCTAGGTTTCTCCCTTCTATTTCACCCAGAGAGTTTAGTTTGTGCTTGATTTTGCATCTCAGAGAAAGCTAAATTTTTTCACTTTATCAAGGAATTCAAACAATTCTCAGAAAATATGCAAAAGTTCTAGTCCTTCATTGTGATGTTTCACTGATACTCAATGGATTACATTAGTTGACCAAATGCTCTTATAGAATGGGACTGATTTGCTATCCACAGCTGTACCTGGAATTGTGGTCTTCTTCTTCACTGTGTGTGCTCAAGCCTGAAATCAGCTGCTAAGGTGATGCCAACAGCAGTTTTGGTACCACTTCAATGCAGACCCAAGGGGTTTGAGAAAAGGGAAGGGGGTGGGTGTGTGTGTGTTTGTGTGTAGTGGCTTCTGAGTGGGACATTCTTGAGAACTAGGTATCTTTCTTTTTGGTGACCTAGTTCCAAGGCTGACATTACAAAATGTGTTAGTGGGATTTTTCTCTGGCACATTTATAAAGCAGTAATGAGATTAAACATCTTGCTGTTATGGTTTATGTGAAGGAAATGTAGACCTGCAGATTCTGATATTGATGCTGAAGATGAGTTCAAAGATAGAGTTCACATTTGCTTATAATAAACATTTAATTGAGCTTTCAGTGTAAAGTCCTAAAGTAGAATTATTTCTAGCCACTTTTAGAAAAGTATAGGCAGTGGTGACTCTTTCCATATTATACATAACTTTAATAAAATGGTGGGGATTTATTTGGATGCTGATCTAACAGCAAAAAGTTCAGAAAAGTAGCTTATATAAAGCTTAAATGCAAGACTTGTTTATTCAAAAGTTTTCTGATTCCATTACCCTGAAATACATCACTACAGGCCTGTCAGCCTGACCTTGGTGTGAGGGGCAGGTCATGGAGTAGATCATCCTGAGTGCCAGCCCACACCATGTACAGGACACCCAGAGAATCAGGCCCACCCAGCACAGGCTTATGTAAGGCACATCCTGCCTGACCACCCTGATCTCCATTTATGCACAGGTGACCAATCTAGTGGAGGGTGTAGATGTTCTCAATCTGGACTTCAGTAAAGCCTTTGGCACAGCATTCTCCTGGAGAAACTGGCTGCTTATGGCTTCAATGGGTGCACAGTTCACTGTGTGAAAACCTGGCTGGATGGCTGGAGAATGGTGGTGAATGGAGATACCTCCAACCAGCAGATGGTCACAGGTAGTGACCAGCTCAGCACTGGGGACAGTGTAACACAATTATTGACAATATGGATAAGGGGTTGAAGAGCACCCTCAGTCTGTTCACAGCCAACACCAAGTTGGGTGATGATTGAACTGCTGGGGGGGTAGGAAGGCTCTTGCAGAGGGATCTGGACAGGCTGAATTGATGGGCTGAGGCCAGTGACGTGAGGTTCAATAACATGAAGTATAGAGTTCTGTACTTGGGTTGCAACAATTCCAGGCAGTGCCACAGGTTGAAGGCAGAGCAGCTGTAAAGCTGGTCAGTGGGAAAGGGCTTGGGGGTGTCTGTCAACAGTGGCTGAACACTAGCTAGAGTTGTTCCCAGGTGGCCAAGAAGGCCAATGTCATCCAGGCCTGTATCAGAAATAATGTGGCCAGCAGGACTAGGACAGTGATTGTCACCCTGTACTTGGCACTGGTGAGGCTGCACCCTGTGTGCTGTGTTCAGGCTCCTCATTACAAGAAGGACATTGAGGTTCTGGAGCATGTCCACAGAAGGCCAGTGGAGCAGAGGAAAGGGCTGGAGCACAAGCGCGATGATGAACAGCTGAGGGAGCTGGAGGTATTTAGCTTGGAGAAATGGAAGCTCAGAGGAAACCTTATCATTCTATACAACCACCTGAAAGGAGGTTGTAGCCTGGTGAAGATCGGTCTCTTTTCCAGGCAACAAGTGATAGGACAAGAGGATATGACCTCAAGGTGTGCCAAGGGAGGCTTGGATTAGATAACAGTAAACACTGCTTCGTGGAAAGGATTTTGAACTATTGAGACAGGCTACTCAGGGAAATGGTGGGGTCACTAATCCTGAACATATTTAAAAGACGTGTTGATGTGGCACTTAGGGACAGGGTTTTGTGGAGGACGTGACAGTGCTGGGTTAGTGGTTGGGCTCAGTGATCTTAGAGGCTTTTTCTAACCCAAAAAATGCCATGGTTCTATGATTCTGAATAGCCAAAGGTCCAGCTGTACTCTACTGGCTGCAGCTGCCTACACGTGAAGAAACTTGCTGTGCTGTTACCTCTGGTGGCCTATCACTAGCCTTGGATGTGAATATAGTTAAATCACCTTAAATGAAATATCTATTAACTTACTCAGAAAAGAGAGTGGAATAAAATGAATTGTTGAGCTGAAATGTATGTTCTTATGCTGAGTATCGATTTTTAACTGCAAGAAATTGTTAATTAGTATGCTTCCCCAGCAATAAACAATAGCCACCAATAGCTGTTCAATGTTGTGCATTGTATTTCTACATTTCCCTGAAGATTTAAATGCTGAGCACAGTTCAGTGTTTCCAGATCATTAACTGTTAGGTTGTATATAAGTTCAAGGAAAGACCCCATCAGCTGGCTGATTTGGATGATGGTATTAACACCTCTTGAGAAGACAGTCTCTCTCAAGGTTCTCTGGGACTGTAAAGAAGCACTCAGGGAATTCAAGAAGTCCTAGAGAGTACTATTCATCTCACTTTCTGCTTTCATTCAATGCTTAAGAAATACTTTATTGACCACGTTAACAGGCAATACTCTCCTAAATTAAAAAAAAAAAAAAATCAAGTATTAATTTTATAAATATACAGCTGATTTATTTTCTCATAATTCCTACCTGTGTTCTCAAAAAAGTATCATGAAAATTTGCTCTATGGAAATTTTTAATATAATATTCTGAGTCCTGCATGGAGAACTCAGTACCTCTGGAAACCACAATGTGTTCAGAAAAACAAATGTGTTAAAAGGACAAGACTAAGAAAAAATTAGACTGAAGAACCCAACTTGACTTAATTCTTTGCTCCTTTGCAGTCACTGAGCAAACAAACTATTATGCAAACCAGGAAATGCTCTTTTCACATGTTTTGAAAGAATGATTGACTTTTGTCCTTGCTGATGTTTAGGTGGAGACTCTTTTTTCCATACTACGTGGCACTATATTTCCATCATGTTGTTTTCCTAAAAAATCACTGTCCACCTCTTCTGTACTGTGAAGATAGAAGCCCAATCTATTGGTGGTAACAGCTTTGAATAAATAGCTCGTTCATTTGGATGGAATATCAAAATGTACAGTAACCTACACATCCACCTGCATTAGTGGAACACATTTCACATGCCTTTTGGGTGCATCACATAGCACTGAAGTGATCAGAGTGACAAACACTGCCTATATCACTTGTACTACTGTCATGTGAATGTGCTCAGATAAATGAATAATTTGGTTTTGGGGTTCAGATAACATTTAACAGTAAATACTGATACTATAGAAGGTGCTCATGCTGTGAAAGGTGTATACTAAAAGGTAATATTATGCTCCTTTGAGGTAGCATTGTTGTTAAGTAATTTAATTAAATTTAAGAAAACTCTATGTTGTCTCAATGTTTTGTTATGAATTTCATGGGTGCCAGAAGTACCAAAGGTTTACATGGTTCTTGCATAACTAGTCAGGGAGCGGCATTTGGGATTTTTGCAGGAGTGAAGTCCTGGCTGGCTGCCCAGCCTTCCCTCTCTTTTCCTGGGGGTTGGAACTGTCAGGGGATTCCCCAATAACAATCAATGACCTGCTGGCTCTTCTGGCAGCATGCCATCAAGTTGTGAAACTGCTGAGAATTACATGTCCTGATTCACCCTCACATATGCCAGGGAGCTTCCAGCCAGGAGAATATTCTAACCTGTTAAACAAAGATAATGCATATATCCTACCTCTAGTCAACCATTTTCCCCCCTTATTAACAGAGGGCAAAATATGGTTTTTGTCTGTTGGACTTTTTGTGCAAGCTCATCCTGAGGTCTCTTTTCATGTTATGTTTTACTGATTCAATAGGGGTTTCGAGTAGTATTTTTCACACCATTTTTTCCCTTTAATTTTCATGTGAATAGTGAGAAAATCTAAATACATACTGCAGGTTTTTATGCTTGTGTTAATGCTAAACAGGTTTTAATCAAAGGTGATGACAATGATAACATCTGTTTTACCTAAACCTTCATTTCTCATTTTACCTATTACTTTCAACTGTCTTCTGGATACAAATGCCAGCTTGCTCCACTTTGCATGCACATTTTTGCACTTTATTTTAAGGCTACATTTTGCAGTGAAATATTGGGTTAAACAATCACTATCTTGTACTTATCTAGCTTTTATTTCTGAATAAATTTAATTTACCTTGGGTTACAACTACTCCATGCATTGCTACAAGCTGGGAGTAGATTGGCTGGAAGGCTGCCCAGCAGAAAATGACCTGGGGGTTCTGGTCAACAGCTAGATGGACATGAGCCAGCCTTGTGCCCCAGTGGCCAAGAAGGTTAGTGGCATCCTGGCCTGTATCAGAAATAGCATGGCCAGCAGGACCAGGGCAGTGATTCAGTGATTGTCCCCTTGTGCTTGTCACTGGTGAGGCCACACCTGGAATCCTGTTCTGGGCCCCTCACTGCAGAAGGACATTGAGATGCTGGAGAGAGTCCAGGGAAAGGCTGTAAAGCTAGTGAACAGTCTGGAGAACATGTCTTACGAGAAGTAGCTCAGAGAGCTGGAAGTTGTTTAGCCTGGAGAAAAGGAAGTTCAAGGGGAAGCCTTTTCACTCTCTACAACCACCTGAAAGGAGCCTGTAGAAAGGTGGGGTCAGTCTCCTCTCAAGGCAGCCAGGAAGACCAACTGGGCTGCATCAGGCACAGCATCACTAGCCTTCCTCAAAGGAGGTGATTATCCCACTGTACTCTGCACTGTGTGCAGTTCCAGGGTGCACAATATAAAAAACATTTAAAGCTATTAGTGTCTAAAAAAGAGCTATGAAGATGGTGAAGAGCCTTGAGGGGAAGCCATACAGGAGCTACTGAGGTAACTTGGTCTGCTCAGCTTGGAGAAGATGAGACTGAGGGGAGACTCCACTGCAGTTGTAACTTCCTTGTGAGGAGAAGAGGGGGAGGCTTGTCTGTGGTGACCGCTGACAGGACCTGAGGGAATGGCCTGAGGCTGTGTCTGGGGAGGTTTAGGTTGGATCTCAGGAAAAGGATTTTTACCCAGAGAGTGGTTGGGCACTGGAACAGACTCCCCAGGGAAGTGTTCACAGCACCAAGCCTGACAGAGTTCAAGAAACGTTTGGACAACGCTGTCAGGCACGAGTGATTCTTAGGGTGTCCTGTTCAGGCCAGGATTTGGAGTTTGGTGATCCTTTTGAGTTCCTTCCACCTCAGGATATTCTGTGTTTCTGCAAACTAGAAACAGGACAAGAAGAAATGGCCTCAAGCTGTGCCAGAAGAGGTTCCAGATGGACATCAGGAAGAATTTTTTCACTATAAGGGTGGTTAAGCATTGGAAAGGACTGCCCAGTAAGGTGGTGGAGTCATCATCGCTGGAAGTGTTCAAGAAACGACTGGACATGGCACCAAGTGCCAGGGTTTAGTCGGCATAGTGGTGTTCAGTGAAAGGTTGGACATGATGATCCTGGAAGCATTTTCATTAATCATTAATCATCCAGCCTTAATGATTCTATGATTTTATGATTCTATGGTTTTACTGGAACAGGACTAAGATTCCTATAGGATCTGTTGTGAACCCCCCACATGGCATATATTTTGTGAAAGCATTCTAAGAGAATACTGAGGGATAAAATTCATGGAGATTCAATGACATTCTTTGCTGTGAAATATAAATGTGAAATAATATAGTGTATAGTCGCTGTAATATAGTGACCTGGACTTAATAGTTTCTTATCCTTCAGAGCTTTGTTAGGTACTTTGTTAGGGTTCTAAAAGACTTTCCTTGATGATATATTTTAGTTTCCAGAAAAAAAAAATAGAAAACATTTAGTCCTTTTAGGTATAGTGGTTATAGGTCATATATAAAGAAGAACATCCTGTGTCAGTGGATCAATTACTCTTATATAGTCAGTCACACATATCTCATGTTATTTTCAACTCTTCAACAAGAACAAGTGATTCTGCAAACGACTGCATAAAACCTACCAAATAATTTTTTGTACAATCCCTTAGAATACAAATTCTCCAGAGATTTCTAACATATATTTTATTGTGCCTTAATTTCTGGTACAATTTTGGAGTTTAATGCAAGTGGATTTTAATGGTTAGAATTTTTATTACTTTTAAAATTAATGCCAATTCAAAAAAACCCTTCAAAAAGCACATCTAAAGTAGTTACTGACTTATTAAAAATCAATGTACCACATTTTATAACATACATTCAAAAACTCATCTAACAGCATACAACAGGTTATTTTACACTTTTGGTGTATAAAAGATAGTTCACTTTGAAATTAGTTTTAACCTCTCTAAAGAAGTTACCTACAGACAGGATGAACAAGACATGTATGTGTAATCATGATTCCTTCTTCTGAACCAGCAGAATTATTATTTTCCCCTTTAAAAAAAGACAAGAGATTAATGGCAGTATTTGTTCAAAATCCTTCAAAACCTTTCAAGCCACTTAAGTGATTTCACCAGTCTTTCAGCGTTTGATTTGGTTTGTTTCTTTGTTTGTTTCTCAAATAAGCCTATCTTTAATAAATGTGTATTTTGCCTTTTGATGAGCAAAACTGAAATTTGTACTTTTAAAGAAATCAAGGTAGCCCTAATCAAAGTGACCACTTTTATTATTTTTAGTTACTCACAAAAGAAAAATCTAAGGAAAAAAAAAAATGTAAATCACCTACAAGCTGTGTTTCTAAGTGGTGATGAAAAGTGTGGATGTGGATTCCTCAAGTTTCCTTCAAACCCTTCCAGTCTCATTATGCTAGATTTTGGCCAGCCTCCTAGTGAAACTGTAGGATTGTGAAGTCCAAAGCTCCTCTGACTGCCTGATTCATGTTGCAGGTGTCAGACTGTGTCTTGAGAGCAGGAGGAAGAGCAAACAATGTACTCTTCCTCATGTTTTCCATCTAGAGGTAAACTCCTCTGCATAGGTCTGTACACCTCTACATAGGTACATAGGTCTGTGATTGCATTCTCCTCCATATGGCAGAGTTGACCAAAATTGTACAGCAACAGACCTTTACAAATTGCAAGCCTTCCCCC
>VXBR01007309.1:89473-120305 GCA_013400215.1 Cisticola juncidis
CCCCTAAATGCATAGCTGAAGAGGGATTTGACTCCTTTGAGCCAAACCTCCTTTCTGGTACAGTTTCTCACATCCAAACATGCCTGAGGTGATCTCACATTGGAAAATTCATTGAAGAAATGTTCTTAGAGACACCTATTAATGCAGGAAAGCAAGTACCAAAAAAGCAAATCTACCATTTTTATTTTATTATTATTCTGGCAAACGCTCTCACACAAATGAAATCCACATTTAAATTGAGATTTCACGTATCTTTCAGAACAAAGAAAATTGTTAAGATCAACTTGAAGCATACTGAAAAGAAAAACTTTAACAAAAATCCTGAACTACTTTAGTGTACTATGACACACACTGCATTGGAATAATTGTGTGTGTGAACAAACTGAATGCAACAGTACTGCTGTTTTGCTTTCAGTAACAGAGATGGCATTAAATACCTCAGCAGCTTTACACATTTCATCTCTGTTACTAATACTAATGATACCTAGATGGCAACCCAGAAGCATAATTACTTTGCCATCACCACTCCCATTATACCACATATGAAAGAAAAATGATAGCCTAGCTTTTCTATATTCCAAGCATCACAATACCATGGACATGAAGCATAACTGTGGAACTGAGAAAACATATTGAACAGAATACAAATCAAGAGCTCAATGACATAAGCACAGCTCCTTCATGTGCCAGTGAGGTTGTCCTCTATGATGACTTGCACATGAGTAGAAGAAAACGCATTTTTATTTCCAAATTCACTTTGCCAAGCAACCCAGACAGGAATGAAACTGACTGTGATAGTTTTCACATATGTGGTATTTAGTGATACTGCCCATCTAGCTCAGAAAAAATTGTAACATTTTTAAAACATCTACCCTAGTACATACATTAACTGTGTGCCATATTACTCTGAAAATATGCTATCACCTACTGCAAAAGCACTTGCACACCTAGTTACCAACATCCCAAGTCACACAGCAAGGCTGCCTAGACATTTTAATGCCAGGGCATGCACTTTGTTGTTTACAATCAAGTAATTTCTCTTGACCTCACTGGGCATTCTGTATGCATGACACTTGATGTATCTTTTCCTGCCAAAAGATCATAGTTGCTGTTCGGTAATAATACTTTGCACTTTGTGTTTGTGTCTGTGAGCATGACACACAATCTGCCTCAAGAATTCAATTGAGAGTTTTCTTTTCTGCTGAGGACATAATACAGGTTCAATGCAACATAATACAACATATAGCATAGGATGCTGTTCATAGCAGAATTTACTATCAGCCATGTTAGAGAAATCATTTTATTCCTCCCTGCTTCTTTTATTTTTTTAAGGAGAGAATAAATGCTGTTTCTGGTCCAGCTAACACGGTGGCAAGGACTGTCGAGCTACATTTCCTCAGTTATCATGAGCCCAGGTGTTAAACATGGCACATGACACCAGCACGCACCATGCAGTGAGGCAGGGGCACTGTATGCTGACAGAGAATCAATAATGAAGTGGAAAAGACAGTGACACTCTATGGCATTGTCTCTCTTCCTGACAGATCTGTTCAGCCCCAAAAGTATTAATTCAATTGCTTCAGCAGCATCAGATTCTGATTTCATTCAGAAATCAGTACTCACAGCAGCAACTATCATGCATAAATGTATTTCATGGCCTTTTCATTTTTAAATAATTAGTTATATAAATTGCTGTTACTACCGATGAAGCCGTAGGGTGTTCCAATCTTTTCTTCTCAATGATAGCCTTTTCTGTAGCAGAAATCCAATTTTAAGTCAGAGCTACCCTTGGCTTGATTCCATACTTGAGTATTTTAGGGAGGATATAGTGACAAATTCAGTTAAAAGTTAATTAATTAAGTTTAGACAACAGAGCTATGTTACTAGTAGCTATACAGCAACAAAGTAAGTTGCATTTGTTCATTTTTCTCTCTACTCTCTCTATTCACTGTAATGACCACTGGGAATGTACAATGCTTTCTACTTTTTGTTCACAACACATACAGTCACACTCAGTTTGTTTACTTCTATGTCCCTGTTTCTCCCCAAATGGTGGCATCTATGTATTGACAAGTCTCAATCATCAAATCTAAAACAGGGGAGATCTGAGTAATATGTTTGTAAAACACATTTGAAACATTTAGACTGTAAAAGCTTAGGCAGTTTCTGCAAACAATATTTATCTCTACAGATAAATAGACATCTTGGGTATATGCTTTTTTAGCTTCCACAATTTTCACAAATTAATGTTACTTACTTAAATTTTAAATCAAACTACCTAAATTACATTTGATTTTCATTCACTGAATTTTTGTTGTTATAGACATTGCATGTCCTCAGAATTTTTTTCTTTTTTTCAAATTAAGCTTTTCACACAGGTTACTTAATCTTTATTTGGATGTCTGGCATTTAAGGGTCATTCTCTGGATACTTAGACCTCTATTTTTGTGGGGGTTTGGACAGAGAAATCAGAATGGTGAATTTAGACTACTTTTATATCATCAGATCTGGTAGTAATTGTGTAATCACAGCGTGGACTTTAGCTCTGCCATTTGTCCTCATGGTTCAGTTTCTATAGGAGGCCATACCACAGTCAGATAGTGTCATTCCCACACTAGAAAGTAAAAAACAATACCAGCACTGGAATTGCATCTTAGAATGTGTACTCACACAGACGCTTTAAGAAGTAATCTGAAATGTAAATGCAATTTACTACCACTACAAAGTGGTAGTGAATCACACCGGACATTCACATTCTTTACCTAAGTCTTTGTTTTACATTTATTTAAATTCTGATGGCCAAAATTAATGAAAAGATGTACAAAATCAGCATACACCTATCAGTACAAAATAAATCTGGAAAATGTTCTTGAATCAAGATCTGCTGAAAAATCCAGCAAGGGAGTGTGAGTTTTAGACAGTCATAGAAACGTTAAACAAAACTAAAAGGACATGCTGGGGTTCTGAAGGCAAATTAAGATCCTGTCTAATTGCAGTTTTAATTTTAGTTGAGTCTACTTATTTTCTGTACTGAAAGCATATTCTAATATGGAAAGTCCACTGAGCGACCTGCTTAGAAATAGTATTTCTGTTAAAGTTGTTATTGGATTTTTCTCTGAGTGAAACTGCCTTAGTGAAGCCTTATTCTGTAAGAATTCAGAGCTTTTAAAACCTGTAATTCTTCCTCATGCTAAACCAGGAACCCTGCAAGATGTGCCAAACTAAGATACCATTTTGAAACAGGATTATGAGATGTTTTCCTGATTGTGTGAACGTGACTCTATTTAATGGAGGAAAACTAGATAATTTTTCACATCAGTAACTCCTTTTAAAATTTTTTTGGTCTTTATTTATTTTAAAAAGAACCTCAAAAAAGCCTGCAGCATGATCCACTGATAGTAAGAATTAAGATCACACTGGAGACAGGAAAAGAGAGAGAAAGGAAGCAGAGAGGAAATGTGACCTGCTATCATTTTCCTCTTGAATAGGTAGTTCTTTTTGCAATTTGTATTCATATCTGTAATGTGTAAACTACTGAAAATGTGAAGCCACCTTAGGAGTACTCTTGTGCAATCTTGATTTTTGTATTAGAGAAATAAATATTGCTTACAGCATCCGAAGGCTGGTTGTGCTGCGTAGAGCTTCATGTTACTCTGCAAGGGTTCCATGTCAAACTGGGGAAATTACATTGTCCCAAATTTTCTCCAACAAGACATCACAGTAGATTATCTGGCTGCCACCACTCATCAGGCTGCAGCTGTTACCCTGCTTTGTTTGCCTGAACCAGCTCCCTGCATCTCTGCTGAAGTCAGAACATGCTTGAAAACAGGTTGGATTAGCAATAATAAGGAGGCAGACTGTGAAGCCAGTAAAGAGTCAAACATGACTGCAAATCCAGGCTCACCCAGACTTTTGTTTGGTGCTTTGGTACAAGGGCTAGTGGGGTTTATCCATCACAGCATTAAAAATAAAAGAGTAAATTGATGGTCTTGACCTTAACATTATCCCTTTGATTTAACACTGACCTCATAATTTTGCACCAAAAGGATGAGGTACTGCTAAAACAGGTGAAGAACTGAGAATGTAGAGAGTACTAACAGGAATTTTGTGGCAATGTGTAGAAGGAGTGTATTGCTGAAGACTCTCTCTACTTCAAAAGGTTTCATAATTCTGCAGCTGTATACAAATGATCCATTTTGTTAATCTGAATTCCTAGGGTCATTAAAATTTTTTTCTCTCCTCTCCGAAGTAGTTTATTACTTTGAGAGAAAAAAATCAGTTTAAAGCCAGGTAAGGGAGGAAAGCTGACAAAAACATAAATTAGAGGAAGAACTTAATTTAAAAAGTGTCAAAAAGGATAGATAGTCTTAGTTCAATAATAAAGCCTGGTTCAAGAGCCTTCTATCTTAAAATAAAGCATTCAAGCACTCTATTACCTGTACACAACCAATCTTTGATTTCCAATCTAAGCCTATTTTTGCTTCTTATGTGATTAGCATACAAATGTAAAAAAAACCAAGTAGCTACTCTGATGACACCTAGGATGGGTTTTTGACTTGCTTGTCAGTGTTAGTGAGAGATTCTGTATGATTTTGAAGGTAAGTCTTTAATTAAAAATTCTTGTTTTTCTTGAATCTAAATATCATTGCTATTGAGTCAAGCTATGTCGGCACTTCCTGGAATATTTCATGCTGTGCCTTGTGCTGCTTTATGGAGGTGCCAGAGAATTTTTAGTGATTTGACCTTTTCTGGGCTACTATACTATGTTTCTGAATGTGAATACCTATTGAAGTCATATGTAAGCAACAAAAGGAGCTGTACTTAGAGAATAGAAACACTATACAGAGTTCCATAAGTAACTCTTGTTTTCCCTAGGATTTAATGCTTGCTAGAATTTTCCCTGATAGGATATCCCTCAGGGTAGTCCCTGTGAGCTACAGTCATTATGGTACTCTTACTTCAAGATATTATATTTAAGTATAATCAAACCAACATGCCACAAACTTGAGGAGAGAGCTGCACTTTGCATTATTTTCTTATAAATATTTTGCTGCTTCTGATATTCTAGACTAAGCCTAAATTTGCCTCTCAAGCCAAAGACAGCAGCCACCTGTACAGCCAGTACATAACTTTTATGCCAAGACAAGTCCCGAGTAACTGTTTGAGCCAGTTGATTTTCTTTGAATATATATTGATTTCAAGTGATGTTATGCAGTGAAGTCATAATGTTCAAAATAAGAGATGTAACCCTATTTGTAATTCCACAACTTGGTGTAGAGGGACCACTAACAAATAAACAAAACTAGTCAGTGCAAATAGTCAGAACTTTGATTTCCTTCCTACTGATCCTTGTCATCAGCTTGCTTTTTTAGTGGTACCAATTGCAAGAGGGGATGTGCATAATTTCACCTCTGTGGTTTTCTTGTCTTCTTGCTGAGATAGGGAACAAAGACACCGGTTATGATGGTGAGATTTCTGAAGTCTGTCATACTTGGTTTGCACTGGCCTAGGACAATAAATATATTTCACACAGTTCATGTATTGAGATTATTTCTTACTCAGTGCTGAGAGCAGTGGGGTCTGAGGAGTTTGCAAATAACTCTAATCTTCAAATCTCTCAAAAAAAAACCCCAAAAACTAAACCTAAAATTAAAGTTGTTGGCTATTTGGTTATTTAATTATCTTTATAGCAACAGCTGCATCATTTGCAAACACTCAAATCTGATTAAAATTAAAGATACTGAATTTACTAGCCAAATATTTCAGTCTAATGATCACTGACATGGCAGTTAGCCAAAATATTTAACAATTTAATTTCTGGTAGTGCATACTCTTTGAGATCCTTAATATCCACTGTGTGATTAATGTCTCATTTGTGGTGAGTTTTAGAAGTTCTTTGTAGCTAAGTTGCAACACTGTGAAGCTGGTTACTCTGCATTTTTTTCCCATAAAGGAAATTTTCTCCAGGGGGATGATAATTGGCTGCTTGGGTTGGTCTCTGAGGATGTTAAGGGTCTTCTAGGTTCTTCGTAAGTGCCATTTGTGCCTGTAATTTTTGGTCTTCCAAGGCAAGCTGAGTGTCCAAATGGACCTGCGCTCTTAAGATGCTCAGCTGCACTGACGTGACAGCTCTCTTGAGGGAGTGCTGAAACCCACTCCTCTCAAATACAGCTTGTGGCAGGGAGGGTACTTGCTCTCTTTGTCTCCAGACATTCTCATTAGGAAATATAACTGAGAAGGTGATTGCCTTCTACAAACGCCTGGGTCAAAATAGCTTGCAAATGTTCCACCTAAGTTTAAGTTAGGTGGCTGCGTTATTGGTACTGTCTGCCTCTGTTTTTCTTCATCATTTTCTTTGGCACAATTTTGTTCTTTCTCTTGCTTTGACTCTCTCCTATTTACTCAGATCAGGGAATTTGGTATTTTTCTCTGTGTTATACACAGATTCACTGGCATTATAGATGTTCTCAGAAACAGACAAATAGGTGTTACCAATACAGAAGTCTAAATAATGAATAATGGCCTACTTGATTTCTCTCATCAATCCTCTTTTTTCATTATGTCATACAATATTTAATTTCTAACACAGTTGCGTTGATATTGTGACTTCTAACACTGTTACTTTATTTCATTTGTACTGCAGTGCACTGTGATAATTGTTCAGAGGAGCTGATGCTGACAGAAGCACAAACATTAGAAAATGTTCTGCATTTGCAGTGGCAGTATAGCGAATATATATGTGCTTTCCAATATGTGGCCAAGAGGTGCACATTGGAAGCACTTCATTGCATGTACTGAAAGTAAGATCTTGCAGGAGTATCAGATTCTGGTATGATGTTTATTGTCTGGCTGCAGGATGCTTACCTGGACTTTCCTGTATGTATGTCCACTTCTCTTTTAATTGTTATAGTTTAAAACTCTATGTGACCTGTTTATGTGAGGAGGAAGAAAGGGAAATGGAAAGAAGAAAAGTAAAGGGCACATGTAAAGCCAGGAAGAGAAATAAATTTTTCAGTGTGGATGTTTTTTCTGCTTTATTTCTTCATTGCCTTTTTTTTCCCCTAAGATTTTGCTTATGATGATAAATGTTACCCCTTACTTGGCAAATTGTTTGAAATGGATGGAAAATAGTTGATTTACAGTGTACTTGGGTCATGACAATACTTTTGCTCTGCTCTAATCTTAGCCACTTTACAGTGAGATTTATGCTTACTCTTTGCAATTGCACTACTTGTTGTTTGGGGCTGGGAAGAAATGTTTCCCTCATTGGTGAACTTGTAGATGAGTCTCCACTTGTGTGTAAGGCTTAGCTGTGTAAATGTGGAAATTAAGTTCAGAATACTGAGTGACAATGGCTAGCAGAGATGCTTGATTCTCTCTATTGCTTTATTAAAATAACAAAACAAAACAAAAGCAATGAGAAAACACACAAAAAAATATGGCAAACCTTCCCTGTAGCACCAGCTCACAGGGCATTACTACCTAGCTGTGTGCTTCACGCCTTCATGCACACAGTCATACCAACCTGAATCTAATTCAGAAATTCCTCTCTCCACTATCTTGCAAGCCAAGTCCATAAGCCCAATGCACTCTGAGAAGACTGGTTAAAGAAATAAAGTCTTGGAGGGTACAGATGACATCTGGGTGGCTTTTATAGCCACTAAATTTATGGCTTTACTAAATTTATGGTTTCGGTAAGCCACATTCCTGGCATCTAAAGGTGCTGCATGGTCAGGCTTCCTGTTGCTCCTCTCTTGTAGGATCCTGTGTTGTTTGTGGAAACACTACCACTTTTTACTGTACAGGAGCTTCAAATTTATACTAATTCAAATTTAAAAATAAGCATATTCAGGTTCTTGGTAATGAAATATTTTAAGAAGAATAAGATCCTATTTGAAGTCTGAATAGTTAAATTTTGTACCGAATGCATAGTTAGTTATAGCAATTTCTACATTTACAGTAAATAAGGAAGTTTGTAAATGTAATAACCCACTGCATGCATACAATAATGCCACCAATAGAAGGTAGAAGAGAAAAGAGGGTTAATAAGGTAGACACTATAATAAGTATATTTTTATGTGTAAATCAAAAGATCTAAAATGCAAAATATTACCATGCATGACAATTGGCAGTAGAAACAACAGAGCTTTAATCTAAAGTACACTAATGCAGCTCAAGTATAATCAGGGTTGAATAAATATTCATCACCTGTATTATTCTGTACTCTGAAGAGGAAGATATAGAAAAAAGTACATTTTCCATATTAAAATTCAGTTTTTGGCTTTGCAAGCTTGTTCAAGTCATTAATTTATATGCAGCTTTATAGCTAAGGGCTGACCAGTGTTGCTGCTCAGAGAATGTGCTGTTCTGTCAAAGTCAAAATGTGTCACTGAAGTGGCCAGTTTTGCATGAATTCTGGTTGAAAAGGGAAGGTGTGGGGGGAAATCCAATTCTATCAGAACGAAAAGGTTAAAACATTAACTTCAAACTGACTTTTCTTGTTGACATGTGGTATTGTGCCTTAATTCAAAATAACACAGTTGCTACTGAATTCTGAATAATCAAAAAAAAAAAAAAAAAAATTGAGGGTTTTTTTATGTATTAGCCTTTGCTTTGGAAAACAGCTATGCTTAGAGCCTTAAGTTTGTTTACATATTTTCCAGTCCTTTTCAGATTAAAATAAACAGACATCTGACCCTCCAAGGACAAAACTATACTCAAGTTCTCAAGTTCTGAGAAACAATTTCTTTTATTTTCAGTATTTTACAACAACTTTGCCCTTTCCTAATGCTGGTTTCCTGCTGTGGTTCCAGTATCCTGTTTCTGCTACGAGCAGATATCTCACACCTTTTGAGTTTGCTTTCTGCTCGGGAGCATAGAGCACAGACAATAAATTGAAGTGGATGAAGACCTTTTATAAAATTATCCAGTACTGTGCCCTGGAAAGTCTTTCTTGTTCCCAGTCTGGTTAATGATAATTAGAAACAAAACTCAGAGAGAAGATCTGAATGGTTCTCATCCAGGGTGAAGTTACTCACAGCTTTCCAAACCCCTACAGGCACTGTACTGAAAGCACTCTGCATCTTCCAAGGACTGGTGTTTTCTCATAGATAAAGACATTGGGAACTTGACATTTTCAGTACACTGAGATTCCTGATGAAAGGGATTTATTCATCGCCCTGCACTGGTTAAGTGAACTTAAAGATTGCATTAATCACCAGTTGCAGATGGTTTCCCCAGTTTTACATTCGTACTTCCAACCACTTTTGTTTCATGCCTTTCAGGCAGATTATTTTTTAAGGTGTCAGGTAACATCAACAACTGCTGAAGTTATTCACACTTAATCATTGATTTCACTCACTGGTTAAAGATCCCCTCACAGGAGCCCTTGAGGAAGCTGAAGTGAGATACCTTGTAAGAGTATTGTTTCAAGTATTCCATTCTTCTGAGCCTCTGTTAGTTATACCCGTGTTACTACAGTTGCCCTAACTCAAAGGTAGTTAAGGGTACTTCATTATTCACTCGACTGTGAATAAAGCTCATAGCTTTGCCTTAAGTAATTAGCTCAGAAACAAGTAATTTCCAGCTAGGGAGGTGAAAATCCTGTGAAAATAATTGATGATAGGACTAGGAGAAAAAAACAGGTCATCTAGTTCTCGGTCCTGTATCTAAAAAATGAGATTATTCTTCCTTCTGTGCTTTGAAATGTCATTCCATTCATCAAGTTAAATATACAGTGGATTAATGATACCAGTGTGTTCTAGGCAAATTATTTCCCTTTTGAGATTCTGTCATTGTAAATGACAATATTATTTCAGTAAGCTTTCATATTCTTTGTAACAATAACAAAATTTTGGACAATATTACAGATATTCATCAGATCCTTTTAATGTAGGTCTGATTTGCAAATTGTTTGTTTCCTTCCTTCTGTACTAGATGAATATGTTACTGGTGAATAAATGTTTCCATTATTCAATTAGTTGTATAGATAGTCAAATAATGTTTAATTTTGTGACCTAATCACATTTTTCCATCAATTGGTACTAAAATACTCACAAGTAATTATTTTCATTATTCAACCAGTTTTTAAATGACAAAATAATATTATTCAGTTAAATTCAATTATTATCAGCAAATGAAGAACTGAGTATTAGAGTATTGTTTTCCATTATTTGCTTCCATGCACTTGCCTATGCCATGAACCTGCTTTGAGATGTTTCCTGTAAAAGTAAAATCTTTTGTACACTCATGTTCCACCAATATAATCTCAGACTGAGGAATAAACCTAGTGGACTGAAGGAGAAGTACTCAGATCTCACTTCTCCACTGTTGGCATGGAAGCTGACCACTTCCTTTCAACTATGCTTCTATCAGTAGTTTAGCATGTGCTTTTTTTTTTTTCCTCCCATATGAGGAACTATAGACTACTATTTCAATAAATGCATTATTTGTATTTTAATGATGTTAGTGCTGTTAATTGGAATTCTTCATCCGGAAAGCAGATTAGTTTTCAAGTTACAGGCTTCTTTCTTTCCAAGCCAGTTTTGTATTTTTACACCACTTATTTTTATTTGGTGTATTTTGAATTCAGCCTAATAAGGTGTCCAAAAGCCACTAGTATAAATATGAAAGAATATCAGTGTAGGCTCAAGAACACTGCAGTGGACTTGACAGATGGAAGAAGCGTACAGTGAATGTGTCATTGACCTATGGTGGAGAACAACACTGTTCATAGATTAATGTTCATTTTATTACAGCCATATCTGTGTGTCAAACTCTCTGCCAAGTCACTGTAATCTGTGTGCATCAATCAAAGGTATTGTATGACACCTAGGACTGTATTTTCAAGTGTCGGCTCTTGGCATATGGAAACCCTCTGTCTTATATGTCGAAAATATTTATTTATATGTGCAAATATTGGTGGTTACAGGATGCTTTTGTGAGTGAGATAGTGAACCTGATGTGTTTGAAAAATTCAGGGATTTTGATTTACCTATTTGAGTTAAATTGAGCCATAGACATGAATGGGTGGACTAATTTGAACCAGCTCCACAGAATTTCCATTCACAATGGCATTTATGTAATTTCCACCTGCCTGCATGACAGTGCAATCCTCTTGCCATGTAGCTCAGGGTAATACCTATTAATTTAATTATTAAGTCTGGTAAATGTGGGTCTATATAACCCAGACAGCAATACCACTGTTGGGAACAAAGACTTTGAGCCTTATGAAGGCCTATGTTTACAATTATTTCAAAAGAGTTTTTTGTGATTTGAGAACCTGCCAATTTGCATTGTTTAAATATAAGCAACTTGCGTATTTCACCTTTTCTGATATCTCAGACCTCAGGTAACAGAAGTAAAAAAGTGATCCCTGAAACCAGTCTGGGATAATGTCTACTTTTTAGCATATAGTCAAATGAAGAAACGGTGTTGTCCACACTTCCTCAGTATGACCTCTACACTTTGTGAAACCAGCAATGACATAGGATTGTATTCTTCTAAATTGATATTATTAGAAAAGTCCTCTAACTGTTGAGATTTGAGAGGAATAATTTACCGTCAATGTAATTTCCTGTGTCTCCCTTTGTGATGCTCTAATGAAGTTATTATAGTTTGGCCCTTCAGCCTATGACAGATTGAATTTTCCATGACTTGATGATGTGACAAAGTCATTGCTCAAAGGCAAATACACTTTGTAACTGATAAACTAATGCAAATTAATTTATACTTCAAGTAAAGTTTTTAAAAAGGCGTCCTATTTTATTTTTAAACTCAAATTAAAACCCAAGCACTATCATAATTTAGTGGTCTCAAGAAAGCAATAAGTACAATCTGTGATGTGAAAAGAAGTATTACTATAGGATTAGTGAAGTTTCAGAACTTTAATCTTTTATTTTCTATATTGTTCGACTATGATGATGGCCAATGTCCTTTTAAAAAACTTTAGCTTGTATCATAGGCTGATTTAGGACAGAAGGAAGAACTGGATGCAAAAGTAATTTTCACTTGTCGTGGTCGTGCAAAGAATATGTGAATTATTACTCTCAACAACAAAAGCTTTACCCAGATTGTCAATTCACTTATTTCATTGCCTTTAGGCCAGAACTCTGGACAAGGGTTTGGTGCTGTCACATATCCTTTTCCATCTCATTTAAGTGATCTGGCCTCTGTTTTGGGAATGCATTTTTATTGTGCTGTTAAGCCCTGTGTCCCACACATGAATATTTCATATCTCTACTAAGTGCTTTCACTGAATATATTAGACCCTGGTTTTAATTTTTTTTTCATGCCTGTTGCCACAAAAAAGGTGGTAAGCATGTCCTAAATATACACGAATAATCCTTTATGGGATGGGAATTTTCAGATGCCAATAATAGCTACTTTGTCAGGTTTTGGCTAGGCTATTGAAAATGTTTAAATATAATCTGTCCATCATATGACGTAAGCATTTTCCTATTTATATCTGCTTTACCAGTCCGCAACAAACATAATGAGCAATAAATGAAGCAGTGGCCAAAAGACACGTTTATGACTCATGCAGATGCCAAGGGACCATCCTAATATGGGCACTGCTTGGCATTTCTGCTAGCAGCAGACCAGAATGTAACTCTTATTTGACAGTAGTTTTTAAGTTTACAATCAAATCCCCCAGACCTTAGTCATCTTAATGTAAATTACTGTTAAAGTTACAGTGGACTTATTCTCCTTGATTTGAGAGACATCAAGGGCAGGAAGCAATAGCCGTTCAAACCAATATTTTACATCCAAAGCACAGTACAAACAAGTACAAAATTGGTCCTGTACTGTGATAAAATTACAGCATGGAAGTGTGCCCATTTCATGCACTTCAGAGAGACCTAAACTAAATTAACACTGGAGTTTAGCTTCACCTATTTTCTAAGAAATAAGCTCGGCTGTGGTAGTGGCAAAGATTCATAACCTTATTTCAGCCATTCTTGTGACAACTAGAATATTTCCCAACAATGAATCTCCTGATAGTTTATGCAGATTGCATCTATAGAGCTGAAAATATATGTGCACTTCTCATGAGTGATTTCGAGATGAAGATGGCAACGGAGCAAAGAGTTAATAAAAGGGCAAGAAGGATATCTTACATCATGTTACAGAGCTATGATCGATGTTTTGAGCCTATGTAGAAACCTCCTTCCATGATATTCTAACCTAAGGTTTAAAAAGTATGTGCTAGGGGACTTTCAACTGTTCTGCTTCTCCTATCACACACTGTAGTAATCAGCCAAAAGTACCCATGCTCCTGGAGATATTCTTGAGGCTATCTGGCTGTGGAGTACCTGGCAGATGAACTTTCTGTCTTTTTCTATACGTAAACTTTCTATCCAGTTAAACATTTCTTATTTACTAAGCATAGTTATGTGTCCATTTGCTGTGGAAACAGGGCCCCTCTTCATCTTCAGAAGGTGCTGCAGGAACCACTTCACTATAGTTGAAAGTCGTGGTAGCCTTTCCCTGCAAAATGCAAGCTGTGCATGCGAGGCTTAGAGGTGATACCATGCCCTTCTTACCAATGTGCACCTCTGAATCAGCCTGTTCCTTGGCTACACAGAAGAAAGCTATGCTAACCTTCTGAGTCCTTCTCTATTGGTGCAGCCCAACTTCAGAAGTCAGCTGCATTATAATACTTCTGTCTGAGAGGTAAAGTGCTTTTTATAAAGTCCACTTCTGCTGATCTGAACTGCTTGGCTGATTTTCTGTACTTCCAATGAGACCAATCTCCTTTATTCCATATGGAAAAACCCCATCATAGAGATGTTTACGTGAAGCTGTACAGTAGGATGCAACATCTGTCAGACAGGGAGTCAAAGGAGCAGTGTTAGCACTAAAAGAAGAGGAGCCCACTTATTTTACCACCATGCAGATTTGGAATGATTGACATCTCTACTTCAGACTGGAGTCTTGCCACCAGTTTGTACTAAAAGCTTGGAGCATGCTGAGTTCAATGGAAGCTTTTTGCATTAAAACCCGAGTACTGCATCTCAAGCTCTAGGTGCTTATTTGTTGACTTTTCAGAAATAAACATGTTAAAAACCCTTCTTAAGGATTAGAAGAGGGTCCATATCATCAAATGAAGTTTTTATCTATATGTTTTATTTTGTATTTATTTTTCAATCATCTACATATTAACATCTGATTAGCAACCGCTTGTTTAAGAGAGCATATCAGGTTATCTGGCTGGAGATAACAAAGCATGTTTTCCATAGAGACTTCCAGACTAGAGGCTACACAGATGTGCCTGAGTTAAAAGGATCTCACTGTGTACTTTGAGAAGTGTAGATGGCTTCAGTATTTAGAGAAAACTCATCTGAAGCATCATAAAATAAAATGTACGGAAAATATAATATTCCATAATTAAGATTTCTAATGAATTGCCTTGTTAATCCATACAGTGTATGCATGTTGCAAAATTTTCCTGGCTTAATTAGTGCACTTGCTGATTATGTTTATTTCCTGATGTACACACTGATTAAGCATTGTCCATACACTGAGGCTTGAAGCGGGATCAGTCTACAAAATAGTACCTAGTCATTTAACTGGAGACTCAGAATGCAAATAGATCAACTTATGTAAAATTAAATTAGTTCTAATAGAACCCATTTTGACTGAGCAGCTGGTGACACATTACAAGCAGAATTCTCTTGTTATGTGAAATAAAGGGCTTCTGCTAACAGATGCTTATATACTTTTAAGCCACAAAAAAAAAAAAAAAAAAAAAAANAAGTTTAAGGTCTAAAGTTCATGAAAGAAAATAAATTCTGAGCTTATTAGGTAACACCACGGGATCTCAGCATTCCTATCTGAAAACTGTATAAGGTGAGGCAGCTCTTTGCAATGCTTCATGTAGGAACCTAAAGGTGACTGTCACTAAATCATAAGCCTCACAGTTAACACATCAAACCTGCTCTCTTTAACAAGCAGTGTCTCTCAGCTGATTTTTGAAATACAGTATTAAGATTTGGTACTGTCCCTTAAATCTGAATTACTTTGTTCTTTTGATAGAAATTACTATTTTTGTTTGTTATGTTTTTGGAAAATAATTTCAGACTTATTGTAACACTCAAACTATCCATTACAAAGCAGTTGTGTGCTGTTCCTAATCAACATTTCACAGTGAACTGCAATTTTTTCCAAGGAATGTTGTCAGACATCCTAAAATGTGTAAAGTCCCAGTGACAGGCATTTTTCTTGGTGACAGAACATTTAGTGAATGGTGTATGAATGATTCTGGTGTGTTTAAACTCCTGGATGTACTGTTTATTTATGGCAAATCTAAGCCTTCAAGAAACAGAATAAAATAACTTCAAAAGAAATAATTAAGCAAGTGGGTAACATATTAAAGATCTAAATTTGTATTTTATGGCTGTAATGGATTTAACTCTGATCATGGATTTATTTAAGATAACTTTTTGTGAAGAAGGCATTATACTAATAGACTCCTTGATTCTTGTTCTGTGTTTAATACCGCTTACCCTAGAAAAAATTCACTCCTTAACTGATTTTCTATATACAGAAGCATGCAAATTAAGGCATATGGATGCTTCAAAATCTAATAAAATTAGTCATATCTTTGGTAAGGTTTTTTAGAAAACAATCAAATGCTTCTTTTTTCATTCCATTCCTGGTGAATTTCTGATTGCATTTTGTTCTTTGGTCAATGGCACCTACTAAACCGTATTAAAAATATTGGTTAATCCATTCACAGTCTGGTAGTTTTTCTGGCTTTACTCAGTTTTTATTTAATATCAATATATTCTATGGAGTTAGAGGTTACAGAGTTTATACCACAGTATTTTAATCAACTCTTGCAGAACCTAGATGAGTTAAGACAGATGAAAGTCACAGCAGTTTAAATATCTAGTTCTTACTATCATTTGAATAAATGAGCAATAAAGCTGAACTCAAAGAATTACATTTGTACTTATTTTTGTAATGCAAGGTTGAAGAATGAAGTTGTGTATTTTCAATTAGCAAGAAACTTGTACTGTTTGCTACTTCTTTTTGGCAACCTGGAAGATACACTAGCTTCACATTTGAATAAAATCATCCAAATGTACATTTCTTCAATTACTTTTTTGTGTGTATTTTGTTTTAAAAGGTAAAGTTACTTTTTTTTTTATTTAAAGGACTTAAACTTTTGTCCCTATCATATGGCTCATGGTTTCTGTAGGAAAATGGGAGTTTAGTGTGGCACATACACAATCAAACATTGATATTATAACTGATAGAGAAAATTATGGTTTAGATATGTTATAAAAAGTACTGAAACATTCTACACTTAGAACTGATTTGTAAAACAAAAAATGTTATAATGTTTTCCATGTATGGTTTGATGTTTTATGACTAGTGTTTCCCATGTTTATTCAAAAGTTTATTCATACATAGACCTGAAGAGGAAAACAGTGTTTCTAAATCTTCAAGATCTGATAATTTTTTTTTCGCACTTTGAGTACCTAAACCAGAAAGGAACTATTTTTCCTGGATAGTCAAAAAGGCATGGTTCCAGTTTTTTCTGCTAGTGATGCAATAACACCCTTTTCAAGTGTGAAATGCCACACTTTTGTTTTCTGAATAAGACTTTTGAAAAACAATACTACTGTTTTCTTTAATATTTGGAAAGGATAATTTTAACATGAAAGGCTACTCTTTAGAGTATTCTAGAGAAAAAAAATACACAAAAAAATACAACTTATATACTTAGGCAGTAATTTTAGGATACATTTTGTAAATGTAAAATGTAAATCTTTTCTTTAAATACAATCCTTTATTCCATCATTTCAATTAATGAACGTGTGTGAGAATTAAATTTTTAAACTAATTTCCTCCATAGTCATTTAAGATTTTAATACTGCAGAAAGAATTAAAATGCATGAATCTTTTAGCAATCCTCAGTGTTACATTATAGTTCTGCTCTGTAGTTTCCAGACTCTGAGCAAAAAACCCTTTTTTTTTTTGTCTTCTGTCTCCAAAAAGGCAAGAGCTTTTATACCCACACGTTGTGCTTTTAAGTGTGGTAAGCTCTTAATGCAAAGCTCTTTAAATTGGAAGGATGTTCTTGCCTGTCATTGTTATGAAAACATTTTTAAATGTTAGGTTCACTAATCATAGACATAACACAAAATCTAACTCGATGGCTTTTTGCAGAGATTAGAAGCAATGGAGCAATAGATATGAATGGAGTTAAATCTATACCAAAGTTTTGGAGAACAGACCATGTATCAGAATTTATATTCAATTTAATGATTCCTCCAAGGATGTCCATTTTACCACATCTCATCTCCTCTGTATTTCCTTGAAGACACTGAAAAAAACCCACACTAGCATGATTTATAATTATTTGAAAACAATCCCATTTTAAATTTGCATAATCTCATTCTTTTACTTGTTCTTTGTTGTTTGTTAGCAGCCTTCAATGGTGGTAAAATGTCCAGATGACTGAAAAACATTTACTGCTAGTCAAACCTTTGTGCAATAGAAACTGAGGCTAATAATATCATACCTGGCCACTGGTTATTGTGGTCACAGTTTACATTCCTGACACTCTTTCTGTGATCTCACCCATTTTATTGCCCAGAAAAAGGAAAAACAGCCAACATGCATTCCAGACTGAAATTTAAACAGCCAAAAAAATCGTTGTACCATTAAGCAAGAAGACAACACAGAGCAAGCAAACGAAATCCGATTTTGTTTAAATTGCTGCTTTAGCCTGCATGGCCCTTTCATATGATTCATACAAAAATTAAAAAAAAAAAATAGAACATCCTAAAAAATCTAAAAATCCCAAAACAAAAGAACACAAAAAGTCCTCCCCCAAAACCACTAACCCCAAACTAAATTGAGATCACAGCTCTGAAAAAGTGCAAAGCTTCATAATTTTCCCTGTTTCTAAAATGCATCAACTGCAAAATCCCAGTGTGCTAGGGTCAGAATTAAAACCACATGAAGTGAAATATCAAACTTTATGCTCTAAAGAACTAAGAAAGTTCCCGAGACACAACCTTAATTTAAAGAAGCAAAATTACAAGAAGTCATGCAGAGCAGTATTCTCCTCCCCTCCTTGGAAATGTGCAGCTCTTTATTACAGAATGGCAGTAGCCCCTCTATAGTTAGGGTTGCAATCAACTTCCATTATGAAGCCCTATTTTAGCCCCCTGTAACTTTGGCTTGAAAAAATTGGAATACAAATTGCCATATTTTCTCCAAAAGCAAAGAAGAATAGCTGAGGATTTTTTTGTTTATTTAGTAGGGTGTGATGATTAGCTTATTCCACGCCCCACCCCCTTTTTTTTTTTTTTTTTTTTTTTTTTTTGAGAACAAATTGTTTAACTCTTACAAAGTTTAAGTGAGTAAGCCAAATGATCACTTTAAAATTTTTAGGTTTTTGGAGATTTTTTTACAGTTGCTACCATATCTGCTCTTATTATTTGAAAATATTTTTTAATAATTTAATAAAAAAAATGCCTTTTCTCTAGTAGGAGAGATGGACCTAACTTTTCTGCTGCTGCTGGGAGTAAGAATATTTTGCTAGTGACTTGTATAATATAGGACTGGGCAATCTGACCAATATTTTCAAAAGCAAGTCAAGTTTGGGAGTGTGGTGTATATCTCAAAGTAGAGCATAATTCATGTGTTGATCTACCTGGAGTTTTTTAACAAGTGATTAGCTTCTGGGGCTCTCTACATATTCCTGGTTGACATTTCTAACACAGAGGGAATGACTGAGCTTTAAATTAAAAGACTGCTTTTAGAAATGCCAGAAGAAAACATATACTTAGTTACTGAGGGCTAGTGACTAATGACACAGTGGTTTACACTAGCCACTCCCAGCATTCAGCCTTATTTATCACGCTTGGCTCATTTCCTAGGATTAGGTCCAGAATAGCCTCTGGCCATGTAGGCTGTTCAACAAAGTGTGTAAGAAAAGAAAGCAAGTCTAGTCCATGGAAACACAGTCCTCCCTTTTTTCAGATGGTTGTTATCCCTTTCTGGATTTAAGCTTTTAAATACTTTATGATTAAAGAACAAGGCCTTCTTGTAGATCTCCTTGATTCAAGGAAAAAAAAAAAAAAAAAAAAAAAAAAAGACAAAAACCCTCACTTATGGCTCTCCTTTACTTTTGTAAAACTGTTTAGAAAAAGTTTATAGTACTATTTCTGTTATATTAAAATCATATCTTAGATGTGTTAGAAAGTGTTAGAAAGAAGATTTTTCTGCCCTGAAGGCTTAATTAAATTACTTAAAATTACATATATTTATTTTTGTGCTTATATGAAATACATATTTGTATATAGAGACTTGAAAACAGAGATGAATTTACATATGCCTATTTATAGCAGTTTAGACAGTCAAAGTTTGCATACACAAATGTGTTATAACATTAAGTATTGTAATTCTTTATTGCATTAGTATAGTGTTTTAAAATCCTTACAAGATGCAAAAAATGTAAATTTAAATCCAATTGTGGTCATATACTCAAAATATTTCATACACAGACTTTGTATACTTTTCATGCAATGTTTAAGATTTTCTTGTGAGATTACTGTGTTTTACGGCACAACTCTCTGAACACATTCTTATAAAGTTATTCAAAGTTCAGCAACATTATTTTAATGTTATTAAAAAAAACCCCAACAATATAAATCTAGAAATTTTGTCAGTGAAACCTGACAAGGTTTTAAAAGTATAATAGAAATCTCCAGGAAGATGATTCTACTGAACAAGTCAGACTGGTTTTAGTAGGATATATCTATAAATTAGATCTTAAAATTTTGAAGCAGAAAGAAAAATCCTGTGCCAAAATCCTGGCAAGCTAAAGAAGGAAAAAGATGTCAATAATTTCTGTCTTTATATCCACAAAAGAAATGTGGATATTTAAAAATACTTCTTTCAACTGGCTCCTTTCATCGTGACAATCTTGAGACCCCTTTGAATTTTGGTTCGCTGTGTAGAATTTTTAAACCCTAGGAACACTAAGATCACTGTTTCTACAGCGTCATTAGGGGTTTTTTTGGAGAGTAAGTACGTTCTTTATACAGGCAGAAAGGAGAAAGGAAAATTATGTGGAGGATTTCCCTGAAGGAAGCGGCTGTCAGGGATCGGGTAAGACATTGCTGGCAAAAGATGTTGGAGTTTTGTGTATGTAGCTGAGAGAACAGCAAAAAAGGTTGCCTTGGCACTTTCCCAAGGCATGTCTATCAAATGCAAAACTCTGAAGAACCACAGCTGGAAGCCTGGGGAAATACGAGGACAGCAACTTAGCCTGCAAGACAGATGGGTATTCACCTGTTGAATTCTTTAAGCGGGAAAACTGTGGAATGTGAGCAACAGAAACAGAGCAAGCAGACACACTCGCTTGCAGACAAGTCCAAATCAGAGAAAGAACCTTTCCCAAACAGAAACTAGAATGTTCCTAATTACCATAGGTAGGCTTTAATAAAAATACATAGTGAAAAATAAGAAGGGAATTGAGGAAAAGATGCTGTTGTCAGAGATCGGGATATTTACACAACTGTGTTGAGCTTTGTACTTCTCAGGACTGTTTGGATTAGGTGGACTTTGTATTAACATTTTCAGGGGTCATTTGCTCTGTTAGAAATAATTATATTCCCAGAGTCTGATGCTGCAAATACTCACGAGAAAGTTTTTCATGGTTAACAGTAGAAGTTAAGGTGTCACCTCTACTTCTTACAAAATTTTTGACCGTGTGTGAAAGGTACAAATGGTACGTACAGTCACAAATCCTTAAAATAGGCAGAAAATGGACCAGTAATTTAGAAGTCAAAAATTCTCTAAAATAAGGTTTAAATAAACAGAATAATTTTGCTTTCTGTGTCAAGACTTAAAAATTACTAATCTATGACAAGATCTAACACTGTGACTCAGAAGAATTTTTCCAGCTATCTAAAATGCAAATGAAAATATGGTAGTATCTAGGATAGAAAGTTACCATGATAGCAATATGATTATTGTTTTTTTATTTATGCATTTAATAACCCAATGATTAGGAGAAAGATCTGTTTGAGAGCTTTTTTAATTAGCAGCAAGAGCTGAGAAAATTTGTTATTATTTAGCCATATTATGGGAATTTTTGAAAGGCTTAATCCATATTTGACATCACCTACACCTAATTTTCAGTGAATATTAAATAACTGCTTTCAGTTACTTAATAAGACTATATATTAAAGTAAAAAAGACTGTAAAAAGACAGTTTCCTCCCCCGTTTTAGATCTGCCTGAATTTTATGAAACTGCAAATCTCACCAGCAATATTCTAATCTCGCTTTCAGTGGGGTACAATCCCAACAATAATCCTCATTAAGATTTCTCTTTTACATCCTTTGCTTGGAGGATTTTCCATAGTCCTATGAGGATTTTTATGGAAAATTTAGGAGAATTGAGTGCATGCTTTCACTAAGAGACTTTGAGAAAACTCACCTGAAATGTCTGTTTTCAGCTTTCTGTGGTATAATTTACTGGCAGGAAAGGAATACTTCAAATGTTGCTGGCTTTCTTTAGGGCAATGTTGAGCAAACATTTAAGATAGAAATTGGCTAGAGAGAAGTTGAAATCTTTCTGTTATTTCAGCAAATACAGTATTTCATAGAGAACATGCTGAAAATCTTTACCTTCCCATGAGCCAATATATAATTTTAACTGCATAATTTTTCCCTTGTTAATATTATTATTTCAGGTATCTTTTCTTCTTCCTCCTTTCTATTCCTCTAAACTGTCACTTTTGAAGTAATATGTTGTACAAACATAGTACATTTTCTAAATGTCATTTCCAAGTTGAATGTTTAATGATTTGTAGTCTTTATGCTATGTATATATCTGCCAGCTTTCCTCAGTATAAGCCTGCTAAAATAACTCACTCCAGGCTGATTTATTATTTTTATTCAACCAGGTTCTTCATGGGTTTGGCAACTTTGGCAATGTTATTGTCTGTAATGACTCTGCACTTGGTGCTTGATGATGTCAACATGTGCAATGAATTTACTGGCACCAACAGAGAATATTTCATTCCCTTATCTCTTTGTGAAGAAGCAAGCTTCATCTCCCATATTGCTTGCTTTTCAATATGTCTCACGTAATCGCTCTGATTTCTCTGATATGTCTCCCTTTCAAGAATGTTTAGTTATGATTCTGCTGAGCCAATAGCTGTTCCCAGAAGTAGAAATACATTTGTTATGTTGAAGTTTCTTTATAATTATTGTCACTCTCTGTTTTTTGTCTCATGGTATCTCTTAGGCATCTCTGTTTTATTTGAGAGGTAGTATCATAAACAAGTTTTTCTCTTTTAAGTTGATCTGGAATATAATTTGCTAGGATGTGGGGATACATCTATTTCTGGAGAGGAAGGAAAATGACCTTTTTTCACTGTAACAGTCTCTCCTTCATAACTGGAAGTTACACTAGTTCAACTAGAACTAAAGTCAAGAGAAAACATTGAAATTTTTTGTACGATTTAATGCAACATTCATGGTACTTATTTAAAGTTCTATGCAGTTTTTGAAGTTTTCCATGAACTTGAATAGCAGTCAGGAAACTGCTGTATAGTCTACGATGAAATTTTCTTTGTCAGTGTGGTTTATCTGATGTGTTACCACCATCAATTTACAATTTTATCTATGATCTTCGATGAGTTTTTTATTTGTCAGTTGAAGTTTATGAGGTCTTGTACCTAACCATGAATGTACAATTTCTTATCACAATGAGTCTGAATAGTAACTACTGCATATTGCAATGTACATTTATTTCATTTGGGTTTCTACAACAAGCCATCACTCTCTCCTATTATATTTCTCTTTTGCCTAAATAGCAGTTTGAGGGATAATTTAGGTTTTTTTACCTTTTCCTCATTAGTCTTGCAAGTTTAGAACCTTTATTGCTTACAGGATTCAAACAGGATGACTGTTGTAACCTAAAGTTTTGCTAAGTTTTAAGCACTTACATCCTAAGTACATTTTTTTTAAAATGGATAAGGAACACAGTCCAATCCACCAGTTTTCCATTATTTATGGGACTGCAAACCACGCAGAATTCAAAGTTGTGTTTAATCTGAACTTTAATTAGGATTGATTTAATGACAAAGATTTTTTCTTTCTTACTTTTCTCAGTGGAATATAACAAATACCTTTCAAAACCTCTTTTACGAAGTAGTCCTAAAAATCTATTTTTCACTATGGATGGAACTACCACTGCAACTATCTAGATAGTTATCATACAGGGAAAAGTAATCTGTATGTACAAATTTTATTCATCCTCACAGTCCCATGTTTCTCCCATGTTCAAGAGGATCTGAATATCTCTGCTAAGTGAGCTGTATCTTTAAAGTAAATGAGGTGCTTATACTTGACCCAGGAAAAATAAAGACAGTGACCTAAATGCCAATCTCTATGATCAATTAAGGCCATGCACAGCAGACCACAAAAAAAAAAGAAAAAAGAAGAAAAAAAAAAAAAGACTAGGAAAAAAGCTCCATCTGGTTCAGAAGAGAGTGGCCAGTTCCATAAATAACACAAGCTGTCAGGAAAACATCATTCCTGAAGTACTCTCTGTATTGGCTTTCTGTCCAACTACTGCCCCACTACAAGGAGCTTCAGAGCTTTGCATAGGCTTGGACCAAAACTGTCTCTTCATCTCACCATAAGTGAGATGAGTTAATGAGTTATTTCAAACTAGCAAGGTGGAGAATGAAATGTACAGAATTAAAGAACACGGGCATATACAATGCTAGAATCTTATTGCACATGCACACAGACACACACACAGACACAAAAAGCCCATGTACACATAAAAATAGTCCAGGTTTTCATTTCAGCAGAGATTTTCTGAAACAGGAAAGCAAAACCCAACTGAAACATTATGTTTGGAAAATGCAATTGCAAACTCTATACCAAAGTGTGATGTAAAGATGAAAAATAAGTTTTATATTTAATTTATTTGTTTTTCAAATCCTTGTCTCGGGAGCTGATAACATTTGTACTCCAGTAGTATCTATTGCTAGGTCTGAAGGTGAGAGTGCTGGGTGATGTACAGTTATAATGTAAATAAATAAATAAATGTTCTGGAAGTTTATGAAGTTGTGAACAACAGAAATATGCCCATCTTGGGTGGGTTTTTTTACTTGGAAGACAGGTTTCAAAAAAAATGGAAATGCTAACAGAGAACATGAGCAGTGATGAGATGGTGTTGAGCCCTGACACAACAGGAGAAGAATCCACAGGCCCAGCAATGCCCCTGTAGTTTTTTATCACTCACTTCAAGAAAGCATCTGGCATCTCAGTTTTCCTCCAGATGCCACTCGGTGTCTCCTCTCTGGTGTTAAATTCAGGGCTCAAGGTATGTAGGTTACTAGGCAAGCATTGAAAATTGCTTTCAACAATTTTACCAATTTTGAGGAATTATCTCATGTAAGGGGTAGCAAGCTTGCTTGATTTAATTCTGCACTACAACTCTAGCACATGATAGGGCCACTCCTTTCCCAGAATGTTTCATCAGTTTTACTTTAACATCTTTCCCACTACTGCAGAGGGAGACAAAGGATTCCCCATTTTTCTAAGGTCTTTCCTGGGAAAAGAACAAAAGACAAATAGTTTGTTTAAGTATATTTTCTTAGTTAAACATACAGTTTATAGCTGAACTGTATTCCTGAGGAATCAAATTGTTACTCCTACCAATACCCAAAGTGTTAAAGGATAAGAAAGTTGTGGCATGAACAGGGTGAAGTGACACTCTGGAGATTTTGCTTGCTCAGGGGTAAAATGGAGACCAGTACCCCTGCCTGTTAATCTGTTTAATAAAAATAGCAAACTCCTGCATTTACTTCTTTCTGGTGTGCCTTCAGAAAACAACACACAGAAAATTCACTTTGAAACATTTCCTTAAAGGTGCGTGATCAATCCCTAGGGAGAAATCCACAGCCGGGAGAGAGCCTCGTGCTTGTGTTTGATAGTGACAGATAGCAATGGAATACAGTACTTAGTGCTGGAACTGAGAGACCATTATGTGTGCAACTCACTGTGAGACCATGGCAGAATAAAGCTTCCCCCAGCCCCACCCAGAAGTGTGGCTGCCTTTGTAATTTTAATTGGTCTGTGTTTGTGGAGTGGGGCCTCTATTTACTTATGGCTTGGGGCTTGTGTTTACCAAGCCTGGTGGAGGCCAAGTGTCATATCACTGAAGCTTAGTTCCTGCAAGCTCTCCTGCTATATCTTGAGGCACTTTTCAGTATCTGTGCCTGTCTAATTCACGAGCTTCTGTGAAACAAGCACAGGAGGGTACAAGGCCTACAGGGAGGAATTACACCTAATTACTCAAATAATTGCTAGGCTGTTGCCTTCTTAGTCACTGAAAATAATTTCCAGGTCCCTGGCTTTTATAGATAGTCTTCTAGAGGCAGGAGGACACAGCCCCCTTTTTAACTCAGCCCATTCACTCACAAAATCAGAACACTCGAGCCTGCAAAATTAATAAGCACCACTTCCATTACATATATTTTAGGTTGTTGTTGCCGTGGCGATAAAGTCAGGGACATTGAATCTCCTCTGTTGAGCCATTGTTATCATCCCTGGCCATCTGCTGCAGAGGAGTGATATTCCATCTCATTTGCATGATGACTGATATATGGGAGGTTTGGAAGGACATATGCCACAGCAATCATGTGATGAAAATTAAAGTGAAAGTTTTGGGCCCAGAGCCGAAAAAAATCTGTGTATGCGCATGAGGCTGTTGATGTGCAAATGTGAATCATATTGAGAAGGTTTGAATAGGGAGGTGTGACGTAAAGAGGGGACACAAACGCAGGTGCTTATCTCTAGGCAGTCAAAGGCGCTGGATGTCATATCATGGGAACTACCTTTCAAAGACACAGCTTTAGTGCACAGTTCAGCACACAAGGGAGGAGAAACATATAAGTTTTGGAAACAAAAATAAAGTAAGTTTAACAACTTTTTCACACTATGAAGCCATTGATGTTTAAGCAACTTGTACTGTTAGTAACTTTCTGTCTTTTTTTGTTTGTTTGTTTGTGCTCTAAGCTTGCAAAAAGCAAAAAATCTTATCCATATATTGATGTTAAAATCTTTAGAGATTGATGTTAAGAACTTTTAAGGGGTTTAATCTATGTTTAAAATGCTCTCTGCAAACTTTTCTTTTCCTTTTTTTTTCTTTCTTTTTTTTTTTTTTTTAATGACACTAATGCTGTTTCTTCCACAATGTATGCTTGGTCATTATGCTATTTTGGGCCTCAATTAAAAAATAGCTACTTGTAACTGCTTTGAGACAGCTTTCTGAATAAAATGTCATGGTGTAATTGCATTTATACTGCCTCAGTAAAGCCTTTGTTCATATACATTTTACAATTGTGCAAATTTGCAGCTCTAGCTATTTGATTTGAAGAAATGATCACAAGGACACTTTTTCCCTCATTTTGAAAAGTTACTGAACTTAAATATTGGCTTTTTAAAAAAGAGAGAGAGAAAAAATGAGGTGGGAGAGGGAGAGTGGGACCAGTGTATTTGTAGGAACTGTTCGATAGATGCAGTTTCATTTGCAGTTCTGTATTACAGACCAGAGAGCTTTCTCAGGATGTTTTAGGATGCTTTAAAATCATGTGTAATGCTTTTGAAATGAAAATTGTTGATCAATATGCTTATTAGCTTTACTTTGAGGGAAAAAGGGTTTTCAAAGCATGGTATTCTTGTCCTTTAAATTATTTGGGATTGAGAGAGTGAATTGAGAGCTTCTGATTAAAAAAGCGAATTCTGTACTTCAGAATGAATGTATGTGTCAGGAAAATCTTTAGAAAGTTAAATGACAGTAATATCAGACAAGGTTGAATAATGAAATGGACCTTCTGGGACAACATTTTGCAGGAGGATAATTTTTATGAAATATCATTTGATGCTAGGGAAAGTCTAACACTCTGATCAGCAAAAGCTCTCTCTCTCTCTGACTTTCTTTTGTCTTTTACAAAGCACTTAGTTCATATGTTTGTCTTCCTTCATATGTAAATAGCAAGACAATTTTGTGCAAGGTGCTGTGAATTTTTCATTTAAGAGATTATAAAGGCACAAATCCCAGATTTTATCCTTAAACTGTAAAACTGTATGGGGTGAACTTTGTTAGTTAAGGATCTTTGTGGGATTCAAAACGACCATTTGCTACCTCTTTTGTCAATTAAATTAGTTAAGTTAATTGCATAGATGTGTCTTTTGGTTTGGCTGTGCAGTGGTTTTGTAATTCTTGAGGAAAATTACAGCATTTGTGATGAAAGCTTTCTCTGAGACAATCATATATTTCTTCTCTAAGGTGGCTAACAAATAATAAACATTGGGGATGAAGAATTTCTAAATATAGGCTTTGCCTCTTAACTTCCCAGTTTGGAGCATTTTATTTTAACTTGTAAACATCATCTTTGTGTTATAGCACTTTCATGCCTGCAG
This sequence comes from Cisticola juncidis, assembly GCA_013400215.1. NCBI lineage: Eukaryota > Metazoa > Chordata > Aves > Passeriformes > Cisticolidae > Cisticola > Cisticola juncidis. Next base: position 116,952 of record VXBR01007309.1, read on the forward strand.
GCTAAGATTACCAGTCTTCTTTTTTTTCCTCCTCCTTCTAAATATTCAATTACTCAGTGGTAATTATTATTATGTGGCCTTCTTGGCTTACTGTATTATTAGATTAATATAGATTTCTTGTGCCAAATTAGCGGAAATCACTGTTATACACAACAACGAATCACTTTTTATTTTTTTTTTTTTTTTTTTTTTTTTTTTTTTTGGGGGTTTTTGGGGGTTTTTTTTTTTTTTTTTTTTTTTTTTTTTTTTTTTTTTTTTTTAGGGTGTTGTTGGTGGTTTTTTTTTAGTTTTATTTAGTTTTATTTACTTTGTTGAATAACAGGAAGACTTTGAAATCACAATGTTTTATTCTTAAGACTTAATATAATATGTCTTTGAAAGCTGAGCGGGAGAGGGTCTCTTTTTTTTTCTTTTGCTTTTGTAGGTTACTAATAGAAACTTTGGTTAAATTATAACTTAATTTTTTCAGATGTCTATGAATAGGGATCTTTGCGAACCAATTGCAGTTCAAGCCCCCTGATCTCTGATTCTTGTGACAGAGGTGTGTAGCAGAGGTGAGAAAACTGAAAACGAAAGAAGAGGAGCTGTCCAGGGTACTGCAGGGTACTGACTATTTTTTCCTGCTAGTGCAACGAAAAACACGTTTACTGAAGTATTCACAAAACTACCACCGTTTGTTACTTTTTATTTTCCCCCTCAGAAACAGAAAAAAGCACCCACCTTACAACGAAGTCAACTATAAAAATGATGTGCATGAAAAACTTAATTCAGGAACATGTAATCTTTCTGTGAATATCAAATACACAGTCAGATCACAGTAACTTTCAAAAATTGCTTAGTAAGATTAAATTTTTTGTGCAAAGATTTTTGCCAGAGTTACAGACAACAAACTTTACCAGTCTAAATTAATCTATGAGTACAACACAAATGGTTTCTATGGTAGTGCTGTAATGTAAACAAAACAAAGGGGAAAAAAAACCAAAAAAAAAAAAAACAAAAACAAAAACCACAAAACAAACACAGATCCCAATCTTGCATTACTTGATTGCTTTTGAAATGAATTCTTGTCCTTATGTGACCTGAAATGTGTGGTTATAAAGCTATAGAAATCCAAACGATCATATTTGTTTGATATGAAATGAAAAAAAAAATAGATAAATTGAAAGTTTAACATCATGAAATTCAAAATCCCAAGCGGTATATAAACATTAAAAGAAACTTTGGACTGCTAATCCTAGGAAATGAGTTTTATGGATTGAATTCAACAAGGCTTCAGAAATGGTTCCATCTGCTGCCTAGCAGCTGGTGAAAGGATAAATTTAATTCATTAATTCATTTGGAAAAAAGGATCCAAATAGTAAAGACTTCATTGCTCATAATGCACATAGGTGAAACTCAAAACTGAATTTAGGTTCAGTTGATCATCTTTGATAGTGAGAAACATTTTCTTTGTAATTGTTATAATTCTCTTGATCAGTCAGTTGACAGTATATTGACTATATGCAGTTAACCAGTGTTTTTCTGTCTTAAAAAGTTGAGAACAGTTCTGAAAGCATAATTCCTCTTCCAGAAGGAACATCTCTACTTAGAGAGTTACAGATTGTGTAGGTTTTAAAAGTTAGGTTGTTTCAGTGAAACAATGTTGCTGTCTTTCCATGAATATTTGCAACTTTTCTCTTATTAAGTCAGTTTAAGAATACAAAATAAGAGACCACTGAAATTAAAAAATAACTTAGACACAGTTAAGTCACCATAATAATCCAAACCCAGAACACCAAATGCAGAGTTTATTACTTTGCTTTTCTATTATAGTCATAAGTTTTCTATTAGAGTCACAAGCTTAAAAATTTCTTTTTTGTCTTCACCCATTTGTCTCATGTTAAGTGCTACAAACTTAGAGTATGAGTGAAAAATATAAGTTAACAACTTGGAAAGTAGGATATCTAAAAAATCCAGAGTTTTAAAGGCAAAATTAATTGGATGAATGCTTCAATAATAAATTGACATTGACAAATTCTAGCTATAAAGTTTTCCAAATTACAATGATCTCCAGATGAAAATAATTTTTAAAGTGGTTGCCTCTAATTTAATCTAAATCACAAGCAGTAAGAGCAAAGTTAGCTAAGGCTTTCGAACAGTAAGACGGTCAAGTGGAAAAACCTCTTGCTCATCTTATACCAGGCACACAGGTGAACCTTGCCTCATTACTTGCTGAGGAATACACAGGACTGATACACCTGTTATCCTGGAACCAGCTAAATGTCTTCCAATGCCTATTTTCAATGTTTCGGCTTGAGATGGTGATTTCATGAATGATATTTGGCTTTTCCCATTTCCTCTGTAGCCCATAGCTCACTGTGGTGGGTTTGTTGGATTTACTATAAAGGTTCTGTTCGCACCCTGTGGGTTGGGTTAAGAATTAGGATTTATGCATTCACTTCTACTGTTGCTTTGTTTATACAGCTTTGGTTTAGTTTTGATCCCTTTTTTTTTGCCTTTGAGGCTCTTCCACAGTGTCAGCTGCTGACTGATAGTAGGAGAACGGCCTCGTGGTGTGAATGAAAGGGACCTAGCGGTTGGTAAACAGAGATAAGGAATAAATAGAGCACAGGCAAAAGGAGATAGTTCTGTGGGAGCCCAGATTGCCGCCAGTCTGTTCAAGTGAGATGCAGTGCCTGTCCTTTTCCCAGATTAAATTAGTGTGCGAAATCTCCAGTGACCTCCTCCCCTTCTCCCCATACTCTTTAGCCAAGCTGAACAGCCTCTGCTGTAAAGTATTCATTTTATCCAGGGACAAGTTGGACAATAGAACTCTCCCTGTTACTTATGGACAGCTGTCGTGATTCATGGGGCTTTTCAGCATTTCATTTTTCATAGGAGTAAAAAGGGTTTTACCTTGTAACTGACGAGAGGTTAGAAATGCAAAGATGCCAGCCCTGAGGTTGCCTGTAGTAAGGGAGTTAATAAATAAATATCACACACACACACACACACAAACACATCCCCTCCCCAATGTGTGAAAGGCTGTGTTTTTTGTTAGGTCTCCTCTTCTTATTTAAAGGGGTTTAATTGTGATAATATGATTACACTGAAGCATGAACTGCATGGAGAAATTAACAAGCAGAGACACAGCAATATGCAGGGCCCCCAAGGTTCCCTAAATTAAAGGTGACCAATGCAAGCCCAGTGAGTGCCCTTTTCCCTTCTTTGCCCTTGCTTTTGCCTACAACTCCTATCAGTTTATTACCTGCAAAGAACTCCCAGGAAAGAGTAAACACTCATGAGATACCTCTGTGGTCCCGTTTCATTTCGTTTTCTTTTTTTTTTTTTTTTTTTTTTTTTTTTTTTTTTTTT
>VXBR01007309.1:120320-207567 GCA_013400215.1 Cisticola juncidis
TTTTTTTTTTTTTTTTTTTTTTTGTGATTTACTGCAAATATATTCAGCATTTTGACTGATTAAATAGACCTTCGGCAACCTTGAGGGTCACTGTGTAGAGTATGTACATAGAAAATGCATCAGCCCATTGTACCCTGGCAGCTAATGAGATTGGTCGTTAAGTAAATGACACAAAGCCTACAAAAAAAGCTTAGCAGCTCACTAGAGTATCACAGAGTGTCCCTGCACACCACACAACGACACAAACAGTGGACTAACCTAGCCCACCCCTGCTTTATTCTACATCACTGCTTCCCTGATGTCAGCGTGAGAGGCAGAACAAAGGCTAAAAGGCACACGGTAAGTCAGTCTGACAATTATGCCCTAGGGAGAAAGTAGAGCAAATCTTAGCCTAACCATGGGGTTGAAAGTCCGTTTCTAGACAAGTAGGTCATAATGAAGGGATTTTTTTTCGCCCCCCTGTCACTTCATGAAGGGGAGAAAAAATAACTCTGGAATTAAGGTTGGGTTTGTTTCTTGTTTGTTTCCTTTTCTTTCTGTCTGATTTGCCAGCTTAAAAAAGTTTCTGGAATTCCGAAAGTAACATGAAACAGTATGTTTTGTGAACTGGATATTTCAATTATAATCTAATGAATTAAATATTCCTTGTAGGAACTGTCACACAGTAATCATTGATTCAGATGTACATTACATCTGATGAACTTTACAGACAGAAAGTTTCTTTTTACTTCTCTATAAAAATCTACTGAAAATGTGTTATATATATGAATGCAAATTTTAATCTACTAGACAGCTACTTACACCCCTAAATCCCTCGTTTTTACAAGTATGCAGATATAAATGAACTTGATACTAAAATTTTAGTATTTTTAAAAAAGACTTTTATATTATGTCTTCCTCTGCATTGTCTTTTACATGAGCAGAAATTAAAGAGTTGAAGATTACTGTTTAACAGTTGCAGAGTCATTACTTATTTTCTTTGCACAGCAGCAAAATATTCAGCTGATATCTTGTAATAGCAGGTGCCTGCCTGTGTATCCAATGATAAAATCTTTTCTAGTAGTGTTTCAGTGCAGTACCTCAGGACCCCGTATTTTGCTGAAAAATGGCAACAGGAAGTTGCCGGAAAGTCTTGTTTGCATTGCTGAAATGTTTCTGTCTGCTTTGCACTTTGGAGGCTCAGGGGATGTCAGCTTCAAAACAACATGATATTATTGCAAGATGCCTGTGTGCCTTAAGTAACGCTTCTTCTCTCCTCCCTGCAAAACCACTGCAAACCACATGTTTTAAGAATGCTTTATCGAATACAGACAGTTAAAGAAGTGGGGTTTAGATGTCAGTCTGCATTGCAATTGATCTGTTTTGGGGTTTTTGGCATTTAGTTTTGTGTTTTGTTTGGGATTTTATATTTGTTTTGTTTTGCTTTGCTTTGCTCTGCGACTTATTTAATTTAGAAAAATCCCCTATCAATATATGTGTATTTAGACATATTAGGATAACCTGTTCACTTAATTAAAACTGTTCACAGGTCAGAGAAGTCAGTTCATTATGATATGTCCCTTACCCAGGAACATGGGCAATATAATTATCAGCACAGCTTACAGACACTAAGATGATATGTGACATTCTAACACAAACATTTGATGATCTCTTGCAAACGGGTATGAGTATATGCATATATACAAATCTATGTGTGCATATTCATAAAAAAAAGTTCACACATGCAAAACACTATATTTACTTATATAGCATCCCAGTTAACTGACACTCAGTATATATTAGGTATATCTGCAGTTATATCTGATTCTGCATTTTCCCATAATTCCAGTTTAGAAAATATTATGAGAAAGTAACCAAACTTAAGTAAAATAGTGTATTTTATTTTCCATATTTTTAAAAGTTTTCTACATCTCAGCAATGTTCTCCCTGTTACCTCAGCAAATATGAGATATTCAAACATCAGAAAACAAGTTTTCTAAGTACTATAATTCGAACCTAGATTAACACAGATTTATAAAGCTTCAGTCTTGCAACACAGCTTGCTGTAAAATATGCTAATTGATACTAAGTTTTCAGTTTATTTTAACAGAAATTTTTCCAAGATATTTGATGTTCAAGTGCATCCCCACAGCTTTCAAAAATTAGCATATCCCTGTGACACAGTCATATATCCTTTTTATGTACCTACACCAACAAGAGTCAAGGGTATTTGATATTTTAGCATTCACCTCATTAATAAGTTCAGCTATTTTTACTTTTAAAAGCAAAGAATGGTTTCATAAGAGTAATGCACATGCAGCAGTGTTACAGAAATCATACTGCTGTAATCTGATGATTACATTCTGTAATCTGACAGGTTGAGCCACAGTAAGTTTTAGTAGTTTGTCACAGCTTCACTTTTTTTCTTCTTGTTTGTTATTTCTTTACTACACCTAAGAGAAAAGACAAAGAAAACTTGATTTCTGCTTGTTAATGTCATTCATCTGATCTCCCTGATAAACTATGAAACACTCCAGATATTTAGAAACCGCTCTTCTCTCAACTTTTTGGACTTTACAATCCAATGTGAGGCCTCTACATTTATCTTAGAGTACAGTTCTGGGGCACAAGAGTTTGAGCTGTGTATGTGGATCTGAAAAGCTTTATGGTATTATGCAGTTATATTGAATAATTCTAATTCAGGGGTTTTGCATTTTTATAGTTTTTCAAGCTAGTAAACCCAATATATCTGATATTCCTGACAAGCGTTGCCAAAGTCACTGATGATCCTCATAAAGGCCTGACACTGTCACTCCAAAATAAAATATAACATATGACACGCAAAATAAACTTTATATTCTACTATATCCACAAATGTATAGAGAACCTAGACCAAAGGCTTTTACTGAACTGATCAGTTTTGGAAGTGTACATATATACCTGGGATCGGGGCACTTTGTAGTTATTGAGCGCCTGGTTGTGGTTCATTAAAAAGTACATAAGCAAAATCAGTGTTTCTGGATTTTAGTTATCTTGAAGTACTTAAGATTACAGATACTGTTTAATTAATAATAAAAAAAGGTTTTCTTCTTCTTAACTTTTTTTAGTATTTACATCAAATTTATTTGGAGGAGAATTGGTCTCTTATGTTCATGGAAGGTTTTTAATAGCAGCACTTGCCTTTCTAAGTAACAAATTTCTGATTCAAGAAAAGCTGATAACCTAACAGCCAAAGTTAGTTTAGGATGAATAAGTTTTTACCTTCTTGGATAGGTGAACACTGACAAAAACATTTATACACAAGTGATTCAACTGAGGTGAGGTCAATGGCTCACTTTAATACACTAAAGCAGGTGTGTAAGCATTTTGAAGACAAAGGTTTTATTGATTTGCTTAAGAGATTCAAATAACATTTGCTAGTACATATCTCAGGTTTGGTTTCATGTGTGAACTTTTCACTTCATTAAGGGACTTTGGTGAAAAAGAGCTAGATTTTCATTTAAAAGCATGTATTTGAACTCTGCTCCGTTGGGCATTAGATTTTAAAGAAATGCTTTAGAACTTTTCCAAAACATCGGTTCAAATGAGCAGCGAAGATCCCAATTTCTTCTGAACAGTGGTCTTTTTTTTCCAGTGGTAGCATCACTAGGTCAGTTCCATAAATCTCCAGAGAAATTTTGACACTTTCGCTGCCCCTCTTGCCCCCAAGTTGAAGCACATATACGGCATCTGGATTGGCACAGCAAAGTAGTAATGGCTCCAAAGGCACTGTTATGGACTATCAGGTCAATAATCCTTATGTTAAGAAGGATTTACATGATACAGAGTAATGGCTCTGTCATTTTTGAAGTAAAAAATCCACTTTTTAATCGGCATGAAAATATTGTTTTGCGCTCTTCACATCAGAGTTACGAGGGGAATTGAAAAGACAAACGTATATAATTTCCTGAAATAAAAGTTCTCATTTAAATGTTTGAATAAAATAAATGTTAAAATACTGTAGGTAGACAGCTACAGTGTGCCAAATGGCAGGGACATTTTTTGCAAATGTACTTATTTTTCTCCATTTTTTTGTTCCTTACTATATTAGAAGAATTGTAGGATGTCTATATCATGTCTTCAAATAGCATTTTTATGAGGCAGTCCAGAAATAAATTTGGCTTAGGGTTTTGGTTTTTTGTTTTGTTTTGTCTTGTCTTGTAATTTTTCTACTGTGAGATTTTTCTCCTACTTCTGGTAGAGATTTGACACAATCTAACACACATGATCTTGTTACAAAAGTAAGTTTTAAGGTAAGATCAGTGGTCATAGAAAACCGCATAGAAATCACACAGTTGTGATTTTTTCTCTGTTAATATGTTTTCTTCTCTCTAATTGAAAAAATATATTTTCTCTGATTGAAAAAAAACCAAACCACACACAGACACAAAACACCTTTCTTAAACATCCCACATTTCGGGAAAAAGTATTTTTTCTTCACTAATAATGTGATTAACCCAGAGTCCATAAGAGGCACGGGGAGTCATCAAATCCTCAATGAGCACTGCAACAAAAATGAAGAGAAGAGTACACATGACATTTTCATTGTATCTCTAACATTTTATAAAATTAAAGACCATTTTGAAGTATGTGTCTGATGGGAATCATCCTATATATAAGCATTCAACATTTAGTGAACAGAGTGCAACTGAACACATAAATCACGCTAAGTAGCATTGACACTTGATCAAAAGAAACATATATTTATGGCTCAAGTGTATGTCCAAGCTAATCTGTGGAGAACCTTGCCATTATTTTTGTGATAAACAGTACTGTCTACAAAAAGGGTTAAAGAAAATGCATTCTGTTGCATCTGCTTACTAAATCCCTTACTTTAGTAGAAATTCAAATTTTGTAAAGATTATTCGTTTTATTGATGCATATAATTATAATCACAAGCCATCTGCTGATTTGGCAGGCATGGTTAAAATTCTCTAACTCTCATAACCTTTCAAGTACAGTGCCCTTGGGACTCTATTTCACTTTTATATTTTGGAAAACATGTAGGGACAAACAAGAGAGGTCATCTACTGAAAGTCAGACCTGTAAAACATTAAAAGAATAAAGATCATGTTGACTGCTCTTGTTTTAATAGGGAAAAAAGTATTTTCTATTTTGTTTCTCACTTCAGGAAGGATTATACTGGTTTTCATCACACACTTTGGGAATTTGAATTTTTTTCTAGGGATTAAAGCTCTCTCCTAGCACCTCTGGGATCTGGGTTCCAAGTTTAAACTAAAAGAACAAATATTGTTTAGTTTGGTTTTCACAGGTGAATTAAACATATTTAACCTTGGCCTTAATTTTTCTTTTTGCACAATTCTCATTGCATTTCCATATGAAATGTTTTAACAAACACTATTCCATTTTTTTTTAATTTGTTTACTGAGTTTCACAGAGAGGCACCTATCATATATTTAGCTTTTTCCTGTGAAGCTCGAAAGAGCATTTTGATTTAGAGGGCTACATCCAGTAAGGCATAAAATGAATGGCTAACATTCTTTTCCATAGCCCTTTAGAAACAAATGACTTTATTTATATTAGCATACCATTGACTCGTGGTTAGCCACAGTAGCAAATGTTTGTGCTTTTGGTACGTGAGAAGGCTTTTGTGTCCATCATCATGTCTTGCCAAACTGTTTTATGCTTGACAGTTCTTTCTTTTTAAAAAAATCTTTGTAGTTGTCATTGTGTTAAATGTGGTGTTACTCTGCTCCTTCTAGCAGAAAACAACCACAAGGGGAAAAACCCCCAACCTCTAAGGTGCTTTATCTGTCAAAACCTAAAAAAGAATTATCCCATTTCAACTAGTTGTGGTCTATTGACAGTGCTGTTATTTAGAAGAAAGAGTGTTTTTTAGAGAAAATACAGGAAGGTGGAAAAAACTATGTGCAGAATGGGATAGTCCAGTGCCTTCCTGATATTAGCAGAAGTCGAAGGCAGTAACCCTTCAACAGAGTTGTCTTGGCTCATTCTGTATTGATGTGTAGCTCGCAGGGACAAAAGATGCAACTCTCACTTCTGTTTAATTAGTGTATCTGAAGGCCTGTGTGCAACATGCATGCTGCTTTACTCCTTTTGGAGGTTTGATTCTCACCCCACACCCTCATTATGAGAAGCAGGAGGGAAATGCACATGTTTAAAAGTGTCTTCACAGCTGAAACTAGGGAAACAGGCCGAGAGTAGCTCTGGTTTATTTCACAACCAATTAAGTATGACATCTGTTGAAACTCAGGAAATAAGTCTCCCTTCCCCCTGTTCATATACTTAAGCTGCCAGTCTTTTGTTTAGACATGATGAATTTCACCAACAAGAGTTTTTTCTTGGGGGTAAATACATTAAATTATATGATTATTAATAATAATAATAATAATAAAGAAAATCTTTCTTCACTTTGTTTTTTGCACTGCATTTTACTGAATGCATATGACAGATCTGTTTGACACTCATAAATCAAGCAAAGAATTGTGTTAGCAATTCTTTTACTAAATGCTCACCTTACATTCTAAAACAAGGGAATGTTTGTGGCAAGCAATGCACGCATGATGACATTTTAATTTTTGAAAATCTGGCTCTTATTAGATCCCAAAGGCCAGCAAAAGTCCCGAGAAGGAATTTGGGCTTTAATTTATTTACTTACATGGTTGAAAACTTGGCTCAGAACCGAAGACACCAAATAAAACGGGGCAGGTGGAAATACGTATGGTTAAAACAAAACGATACAAAAGAATTAAATGCAGATCCACTGTCACTGGTGACATCAGGTTTCTCTGGTGTGCAACAGTTCATAGTAGACCAAGCAAGAAACACGCATAAACTCTATTAGCACCTTTTATTCATGTCAGACCCTTTCCATTTATCATACATTAATCTATGTGATGAATTTACTTACTTTTGTTCCTCCCTAAAATATTGTCCAATACAAGTATTAAAAGGATGGTGTTTCAATCCATACCAACTCTTAGAGTTCAGCTTCCCTCTGTTCTGCTTGGAGCTTGATTGTCTTCTTTCTGCTGTATCTAGATAAGAAATATTTACCACATCATGCTGACCTTTGCCTCTTGGCACTGGGTTCTCCTGTGTCTCTGGAAGCACACTGCTCACACCAAAGCTGTGGCTAACTCTCCTTTTCTGCAAGTTACACTATCTCATAGTGCTCCCTTTCATTTGTTCGTCAGCTTCGCTTCAGTTGCCAGTTCTTTCCTACAAGGACTGGCACTGCCTTCGTTCCTGGAGGATGCTTTCCTACTCTTTTTCCACTGCCTTCTCAGCCCTATTTCACAACACAGCTCACATGGCATGCATGTTATTTAAGCTTTAAGATGCTGTTCAGTGATTGCCATAGGTTCCTTGGTTAGGAGTCGTCATTTGGTGAAATGTCAGTGTGCACAGTGGAAGTGGCCAGACCTGAGCCAGTCATCCAGATTCCCTTTAGAGTCAGTGGAAAGAGACATTTCTTGTGTGCAACTCATCTCACCCTGAAGCAGGGTATGAAATGAGTAAGATGTATCTACACACATCTACACAGCCTCAGACATGCCTGCAGGTTGCCTACAGGCTACACAGAGACCATGGGAATCCAGCAGTCACTGCATGATTGTATTTCAGGCATGTAAAGTTATGAAGTTATTTCCCATCCAGCCTAAAAACTGGACTTGATTTCTTCTTAAATTGTCTTCACACAGAAACATTTCTCACATATTCATACAAGACAGTGATATGGATAACATGATATACCTTAGATCAAAAATCTCCTCTTGCTCCTCTCCTCACATGACATTGATGAAAATCTTTGTCTGATTAGCTCTTAATGGAGAGCAGAAAAACAAAAGTGAATACTGCTCTGTAGGTCAGAGGACTAAATTTTGGTCCTGAAATGTAATTTTTACAAAAAGGAAGGTCTAAATTCCTTGTTTTCTTCTTAGATGTTATTATATTTCTTTTTTAAAAAAAGTTTATTTTCTCAAAACTGCTTCTTAAAAAAATAAAGAGAAATGAACTATAAAGATTTAACAATATCCATTAATTCAAAAATACCTTGAATGTGTTGGATTTTTAAACACTGCTGATAAAAACATTTCTAGACATTTTCTTTTTCCTGTTGGTCACCACTTAGCATCCGGAGACACTTTTAAGGGTGGTTTCCCTGTCTCCTTAGGCTTTTAAGACTCTGTTTCTCAGGCTTCAAAGTAACAGAAAGATTGATTTGATTATGGTTTTGCACTGTTTCAGTGGGTGATTATGGTGATTCAATATTCCCCATGCTTTCATAAAAACTCTAAACAAACTTTCAGATTAAAATTTTAGATGCTGTGCATACTTTGCACATTTCTACTCTTTTCTTTCATTTTCAAGAGATTTTCATTTTTCATTTTTTGTGTCTTTCATTTTCAAGAGATGACACAAATTTATATTTTACAGATTTATTTATCATCCCATGATTTTAACATAGGGACAGTTTCTCAAAGTTCCTTCAGATCAAGGCGAAGTTCTTCAATTCTCCAAGTGGGCAGTTCAAGATTCCTTCAGGGTTTAAAGTTGCATGCAACTTCACAGATCTGTGTTAACCCTTACTTAGTGGGTGGTCCCTGTGGGACAGTTTTTGGCTGTGCACTTCCCTAATCCATGCCACGGAAGGCACAGGTGGGCCTTGGAAGCAGGGAGCTATAGCTGAGTCTCTGATGCTGTTTTACCTTTTCAGACTCTTTCTCTGAGGGTAGGATAGACTCAGGAGTAAGTTCTGCTGTAAGATAATTCTCAGCTTGATCTTATTTTGAAATTATGAGTTTTACAAAAGGTGATGGCTCTGTGTCTCCAGTAGCACCTCCACAGACTCAAAGTCAGTGAAAATCCTGCGCAAGATTGTGGGCATGCAAAGTTTATTATGGTATAAATCGGTACCAGTTTAATAAACATAAACTTTTAGAATGTTATAACATTGTTCCTTGAAAGCTTAAACATAATATTCTAAGAATTTTCTTGCCCAAAATCAACCTTTAGTGTCTGTCATTAAAAAGTGTCTTCTTACATATCCCTAAGTCATTCTGGATAGCATGAGGGAATAAACAGCTTCAGCCCTGAATGCTTTGGGCCCAGTGTTATTTATAACAACAACATTAGCAATACCAGTTATTTTTATTGTTATTAATGTGACTTACATGCTACTATATTGTGATCATAGGGAATAGTACTATAATATTGAAGAAGTGCAAGCTGCTTTCAATCAATGATTGCCAGCTTACAAACAGCAAGTTCATCATTGCAGACACACTCCAGGTCATAAGGCTTACTTCCCTGTTTGTCTGGGGCTTGGTATCTATTTGTTGGTTCCATGATGATCCCTGTCTTTTAAATTTACATGATACTTTAGCAGTAAAGAAGTCAAGTTTATAAGAGGAAACAATATGGAAGACATCATGTTTTTTGACACCAATTCTTTTTTCCTTCCTCCTGAATCCCCACAATAGGAATATCATCAGGTCAATAGACTCAATAGACTCTGCCTTCTAGCATCCCAATTCTTTCATTGTACAGAATGAATAGAGAGATATTTAGCCTGGGTACTGACAGAATTCAAGTTAAGCATATCAGATCTCAGGAAAGGTGAAACTCATGCCAAAGCTGGAGTTTTTCTATTCACCAAGTAGAGAGGACTTTTCCCCTATTTCCTGCCTATGGATGAAGGAGGAATATTGTTCTTGAGAACTCAGGAAACCTAAGAAAAGCCAGTAACATGAGAAGATGCTGTCTCTGGGAATTAATCTTTTTTTTTTTTTTTTTTTTTTTTTTNGAACAGTGTGTTGGAAGAAGGAATAATCTGGTCAGAGGAAGAATGTGAGACAAAATGAGCATTACATAACAGTTTTCCCTGGCCTGACCTGAGTGATCAGGGGTTTCTGTGAATCATTAAGCCCAATTAATGCACCTTCAGGAAATTCACTTTCACTTAATCCAAAATCAAGCAGGAGAATTGCTTCTAATGGTGCAATAAATAAATATCTGCCTTTTAAAAGTACATAACCACACAGCTCACATTTTCTCTCTGCTCAGAGTGTTCGAGCTGTCCATACAACTTGCACAGCCTAGGGTTCATGTCAAGAAGAGGGGCTTTGTTACACTGATGCTCTAAGGAAAGTGCACTACTCATTTCCTAGATCACCACTGAAGTGATCCCTTGGAATGCCATGGTACTTTTGCTTTTCTGTTCTCAAAAGGAAATTTATCATATATTGAGCTGTCAGTCCTGCAAGGTTTACTTGGAGCTGGGAGCTTAAGTTTCTTCTTCCATCATCATATTAAGATGTCTATATTCCTGCCATAAATTTGCCAATATTAATTATCTCATGTGACAGCTAGCAAGGATTTCAGCCTCAAATAATAACTTCATGAACAGGCCTGTTGCAGATAAAACTGCAAGCAGTTGAGCTCATTCTCACATGATGTACTCACATGACTTGTACTCACATGACATGTATGTATATGTTGTCCCTTCAGTGTCTGGTGAAAATCTGCTTTCTCTGCTAACATTTGCAGGTCTTACATGGAGGAAATCTCCTCAGATCAGGGCAACCTCCATACAGATATCTTCAGCATAAAATCAGTGTTAAAAAGACAGCACCAGTTAGGAGTCCTGCCCTCAGTTATACGAGAAACATTCTATGAATTTTGACACAAACAGGACTGGAGTTTTGGAAGAGCTGTCATTATGCCTGACTTTAGTCATATTCTTTGTAGCCTCCCAAAAGAAAGCTCAAATAACCAGTAGTGAGTTACTCTTGATCTTATATGGCTATAAAAAACACATCCTGTTCAATTTAGTTAGAAAATGACGTGTTCTATTTACTTGCTATTGAATTACCTGTTGGAATTACGTAAAAACAGGAACAGTTTACTGAAAGTCTTAAATCATTGTCTCATAAAAATTTGCCATATAAAATAATACAAACTCCTTCCCTAACTGCATTAGTTCTTGTTCTATTATTGCTTACACCACTTAAACCAATATATTTATAAACAAGTTTTCTAGTTCCTAGATCAGCAAGCCATAAGCAAACATCCTCATTCAACAATCGGGTAAGACAAGCTAGATGGCTGCAGGGATCTAATCTTCCTTATATAAACTATTATGCAATATTAAAAAAAAACCCCTCTCATTCGTTTTTATGTCCCTATATTCCTATTCCTGTTGATGCATTTAGTAACCTGGAGAGCATGGTGTTTGCCCAAAAAATAATGTTTTTTCCATGAAAGAAAACATGGGAATGGAAGGAGTTTTAAGTATTTCTTTTTTTTTCTTAAACTGCTTTGCAAATTCTTTGCACAACAAACCTCGCCAATATGTAAACAGGGCTCTAGCTACTGTGTTTGTCCACAGCTAGAGCTACAGATGAACACAGTGTAGTTGTGTGATGACAGGAACAGCTGACTCATTAGTAGAGAGCAGTGAAAGGTAATTAACCCTGGGAAAAGTACAGCTGCCATGCGAGCTGTTCCTTTCTGTAGGATCTGATTAGAAATTAGTGTTAAACCACTGATTCTTTAAAAAAATGTCATTGATAATTCACTTTCTCTCTCAGGTGTAGCCCCTGAAAGGGGCCTAGGATAGAACTAGTGCACAAAAGATCCTCTATCTTAAAAGGCCTTTTCTGACAGAAGTGCCCACCTGTTTGGCTGCTTCTGGACTTTTCTTAACCATGAATATTGTCCCAGCTTTCAATGTTTTGAGGACAGCCTCCAAGTACATGGGCAATGCAGAGAATGCACTGTCAAAATGATTTAAGGTTGTTGGTTGCCATAATGGAGTCTTTAGTGAGGCTGATTATTTAAAAGTCACAGCTACTACTTCTTGTATCAGGAAACAGTTGTGATACAAAATGGTCAGACCTCTTCAAAAGAAAGTAAAAATCTGTCTCCTGTGCTGTAAGCCCAGCATATGAAAATAAAAAGAGAAAAAATGTATTATGCACTGAGCACAAAAGCCATCCCTCAGCCCATCCCTTTTCCTGCACACACTTTGGCATTTGAGGTACCAACATAAGACAAAGAGCCTGTGATTTAATCGGAGCCCAAACAAGAAGCCAAACTATTACATAGATATGCAGACACCTGATAAGGGCCTACTTATGAAGAATGAAATAACTATCACCTAAATAGCAAGATTTCATTTAGTGTGCTTTTGTAATTTCTAAACTGCTGTTTATTGTCTAGAGCTGTCACATGCAAAATAGTTTAGATCACCTTACTTTGTCAGACTTTCTGACCAGAACTGTGTTTTTGCCTACCTGTGTGATTAACACTGAGTATATTTGAGTGCTTTCACATGCAGATAGCTTGTATTATTGAGGTCCACCAGTGTCCTGGTCGTTTTCAATCCAGCAGGCTTACATTAGACAATCTGAAGGATAACTGAGATTGAAGTGACAAAGCTCGAAAGACATCTCTCCATAAGTAGATTTTTTCATCTTGCTGTAGTCCAGTTTGCTGCAATAGAATTATTAGTATTACTTTTCTAATATAAAATAGTATTGCAAAGGTGTGTTCCTGTAGTATTATTTTTTTAACTCTGTATTGTTTAGTGGTACCACAGGTCACTTTCTTACCCCTCATCCAAGAGGTTCATATTGAAAGAAACTCATATATTCATATATCTTTTAAATTAAACACACAGTGTTTGTTGTGTGTGACAGTTGAACTTAATGTTATCACAAACATATAAATAAATGTGTATACACAGAAATAGATATATATTTGTACACCAGAAATATTTATGTATTTATTCACAAACACACACACACATATATTCATATACGTTCATGAAATATATATATGTATACCTTATTCACATTTTCAGCAAAAAGAGCCAAAATATTCAAAGGAAAGCAGTTAAAGACATTTTCTTGGAGAATGTTTCTCTATATAGGAAAGTAAACAGGTTTATAAGATAAGGGTCTGAAGTGTAAAGATTATAGTTATATACAGATTGTCTAAGATATTAGAAGAGAAGAGAATGGAAATGTGTTTAAATTATTTTGCTGTTCTCCATATGTTTTTAGCACCCATCCTCCTAAGTATGGTCCTTTTTTATTTCTTCAATTTTTTCTTTGTAAAAAAGCCTACAGTGAAAGAAGAAACATTTAAAGTTGAGTTTCAGAGGAAGTGAACAGGCTACTAAGCTGATGAATACATGATGATAAATATAATATTTGCTACATTAAAGTGTGTTTAGAAATGCACAAAAGCACTTTACAGCACTCTACATTGTTATCCTCATTTAGCTGAAAGGTGAAAAGACTTGCTGAGGGGCACAGAACAGATCAGTGGCAGAGGCAGGAAGAGGATTCCAGAATCCCTTTTTTCCAGTTATTTGCTCAATCATGATGCCTTCTATTTATTTCTATGACAGAAGACAGGTGTCATTTCAGGAAATAATCTTTGTCTCACTTTAGAATCATAAAAGTCTCTGAAAAGAGAATTTGAACCACTGTTCCTGGTGACACTGACCTCTTATCACAAGTTTGAATAAACTGAACATGCTTTTCCTTGCTCCATTTATCTGATGCAAACATATGATGAGCAAAACCTTTCAAATAAAAAGTTTGTCCAAAGGAATATTTGACATGCACATTTTTGTATCTGACAAGTATTAGTCAATTTTTTTTGATATCCTTTACTGCTTTGATTTGCAAGGTGATATTTTTATTCTTGGAGGTTTTGGGGACTTTGTGGTTGGTTTTGGTTTTTTTTTTCTGTGCTGTTCAATATGTTCCTAAGATCTTCAGGGCTGTGCAGTAGTGTAAGAAAGCCCCCATTATCTTTAGCAGTTAGGGTCATTACAAGTCTTTGAAATGGTGGCAGACTGTACTTCACATGGCACTCTTGAAGTTAATGAACATATGTGATTTGCATGTTGAGGCAAGGCACACGTCTTCCCTTTGTGTGACTTTCCCTTTCCTGGGACATGCCTGTCATGCCTAATGAAGAGAACTTGTTCAGAAAGGGCCAGATGAATGCATAGGATAGCAGAATGGTAGTTGTAATTCTTTTAGTAAAAGTAGTTTTTGTTTTTAGGTTTATTTCTCCTTTTGACTCTATGTCAGAAAATGTCCAGTCAGCTATTTAGCCATGGATTCTGTCCAGCATAAGAATTAAGATGTCCCAATTCTGGCTATTAAAATATTCCTGAAATATATGGCTAGAACAGTCAGAAATAATGGAGGAGGTACAGAGGAACCTACAGGAAGCCTGTAAGAGTTTGAGAGGTGACCACTTTTACTGAACCCAACCAGCTTCAGAACTTCTACAGAGATTCAGTGCAACCATAGCAACACCGCACAGAATTGCCCTGGACACCCATCAATTCCTCACTAACTTGCTGGAAATCAAGCCCAGTCCAAAGACTGTAACAGTGTTGGCTAAACAGCAGGAGCAGACCAGGATCTTCCTGCTCCCAAAGGAGGTGGTAAGGGAGGAACTAGACCCATGCAAGTCCTCTGTTCTTGGCTGTGCTGATCTGTGAGCTCAGGCATCTCCCTCTGGCCTCAACCCTGCAAGTTCTGGGCAGCCCTTGAGTGAGCAGGGCACGGTCACCTCTAGCTGGAGGTGGCAGTGGTCCCCCCACACAGCACCTCACAACAGAGATAACTCCATGCAGGGAAAGTCATCCTGGCTGGAAAAGAGTAAACATGTTTTACAAGAAAACAAACCCTGCGTTCCACAGCCAATGACACATGGTCTTTGAACTTTCTTGTAGAACTGCTCTGAAATCATAAGGTTGTTACGGTGTGGTTTTACTCAAAATAATGCATATCATTGTAAGACAAGCCTTGAAGTTAAGTGGCTACTATAATGAAACATAGTTGCCATAGTTACTGTCGGCGAGCAGAGAATAACTTTTAGTTCTTTTGAAGCTATAAATTAGTTTAAAAAGAGGAAAAGGAATAAACAAGCATGCAAAAGTTTATTATTCAGTGTTTCATGCCTGATCAACTCTTAAAAAGGAAAACTCTCCCTAGACTAGGGCAAAAACTTTTTCTAGCTGAAATCTATAATTGCCCATCAACAAACACAAAATTACATTTCAACTCTCCACTATGTCTGTTTTCATGTTTCCCCTCATTTTCTTTCCCTGAAGAAACAGTTGCTCAAAGTTCTGCTTGCAGAATTTTGTTAATAACTGTCATTTTACAGAATCTAAATTGCTATAAAAGTAATGTTATAAAGGCAACTCATGAAATCTATGGTCTAGCTCTATTATTCATTATAAACACTGTCTTAAAGCTGATGAGAGGGAAATGAGAATTTATCATAGTGAAGATGTCTTCTAGGACCAGCTTCATTGTTTTTCAGTTTAGCATTGAGATGTGCTCTATCCCTGAAGTGTTAATGGAGGTCACTGCTGCTGCTCTCCTTTACTGTGTCAAAGCAAAGGAGTTCCTACAGAGTTGACTATTGAGAAACAAAATTATGTTCTTTCCAGTATATCACCTTCAGCTTATGAGCCTCTAGAGCAGTCGTGATTAACAGGACTTTTACAAAGTTTCTGTGTAGTTACAAGGACAGCTTCAATCTTCTGTCATTTTTTTGCATTAGCTATGATTATGCTTTTACCACCAAAATGCATTTATTCTAAAGGTAACAATACTGACTCAGAGAATAGCTTATGTTTCATCTATATTTATCAGCACTCACTGTACATTTGTGTCTTCATTACCAGGAAATATTAAGGGACATTGTGCCATCTATTCCTGTTTACAGTTTATTATGCAGAGATAGGAAACACTTAGCATGTAAAATGAATGTAGAAATTATTCCTGGATAGAAACACGGACATTTCCCACTCGTTGGCTCTTTCTCCTCCATCACCGGATCAGAGTGTAATTGTCAGTAATCAGGCCTGCTTGCTGCTGATAAAACCACTCTGAATGCTAGCAGCCTTCTTTGTGTGATGACTCAATTATTCCAGAAGTGCCTCATCAAATCTGCCCCATCAGCTGGGCTAATAAATAAGGAGAAGAAACTGGCCCCCCAAAGCAAATTATAAATCCATTTGCATTAACCATTTCACTGGTCCATGATCTAGGCAGAAATAAGCATGGCAGATTGCGTTAAGCTTATTTGAATATGTTTATAATGTTTACAGCTTGCAACCTTTTTTTTTTTTTTCACAAGGTGTTGGAATTGTCGGTCATGAATAGCATCTAAATGCAGTTATGTTAATTACAGCAAAGCCTCCGGCATCTTTGAGGGGTAGTTTGTTGCTTAAATCAGGAGAAAGTTAAACTCCTCTGCTAGGTGAAACATGATCTTGGCTTTGGAGTTACTGCCCTGTTTGAAACAGAAGATGAGTGAAAACGAAGTTTTTTACAGGTACTAGAAGGGCAACTACCTGTGTTGCCAGCCTGTCTCATGCTGCTAACGTGACCTTCTGTTCATCTCGTGGTAGAACAAAATAAGATTAAGTTTAGCATTAGAGTTGAGAAAGAAAATGCGATAGTTGAAACAGCAATAATTCTGTGTACTTTGTACTGAACAAAACAAGTGCAGAGACGAGTACTCTGCCCCAAGGAAACTCCTTTCTGAAGCTCAAATTATGCACAAAAAAAAGATGTTCCCAAGTAGAGTCCTGCAGATTTCTTGCAGAGAGGGTGTAGGACAAATCGTATTCAGTTAATCATGAGCTGAACATCTTACATGTACTTCAGGATCTCCCCGAGGCTTGTGCAGAACTTAATGTGTAATGTTAGATTGTGCAGGATAAAGATCTGACTGAAGTACAGTTATCTTTATTTATTTATAATGCTATCTTTCATTCACATATTTTTTTCTCAAATTCTAAATCTGGTGCATTATTTTGTCTTCAGAAAGAGAAATCACTGTCACTGTAGAAGCACAAGAAATGTTCAGGGATCATAATGGTGAGCACTTTGGATTTTGTTTCCTTAGATATTACTTTTATTCTGAGTTAACAAATCACAAACTGAAGACATTATTCATTCCCACATTTGCAATCTATCAACCAGTGATGAGGTAAATGAGAGAAAATCAAATTAATCTGTTTGAAATGGAATGTTTTAGGCTTAAAAAAGCTTTTGGGATCTTTCATAAATATAGTAGAGCTTTAAGTATTGAAATTCTTATAGAGAAAACAGCATCAGACAGAAAACAGCTGAGATAATTTTGTGGTTCTACAATGTCTTTTTTCTCATTTTAAAATCATCAGGAGCTCTGGTAATTTGACCTGAATGAGTGGACTTTTACCCACAGATGATGGGTCAACAAAAATAGTTGTTCGAAGGGATTTGTCACACACATCTGATGTAGAGGATCAGGACCTAAACTGTCATCCACCTCAGTATCCTGGTATGACTCATGGATCTCAGTAGGATGGCACTTCAGAGTCAGTACAAAATCATGTTGCACTGGAAATGGCTATAAACCAAGGAATGAATTGCAAAGGCTCCAGGTGACTTCCCTGAGCAATTACACTGACAAATCAAGCAACTCGTATATTCCATCTTTGTGGGTTTATAAAGTTCATTATTCTAGTTGAACTGAGATGATGGTTGAAAAGGGTGAAAGTTTTCTTTATAGGCAGGCAGGCTTCACCTTTTAGAATAAAAAATACTGTCACACACGGAGGCAATTGAAGTGTAAGCATGATTTACTTCTGTGAAAGTTTTTTGAATTCTTGATTGAAAAAGAGAAATGAGTTAATGCAAGTTATGAATAGATTGGGCCAAATGAAGATACTTGAGGACTCGAGGGGAGTGACCCCACCAAAGAACCTTGATTGACAAATAAGTAAGTTAGCTCTGCCTTGTTTTCCTCAACAATGATCTTATCATCAAAACCATCAACAACCTAGTTTGATGTTCCTTGTGGGCTTTTGAGGCTGAGGCCCTATTTTCTCCACTTGGTATTGCAGATTTCTGCACTTCTTGCAATACCTCAAAAATTGGCCCATGACCAATTTGTAACTCTCAGAACTCACTAAATAAATGCAGTATAAAGCCTCGACACTACTGTGAAATCAGCACCATGCCTTTTTTGCTACCTGAACTATCAGATGCCAATATTTATACTTGGAATATCACTTCTTGGAGTGTGGAGAGGGGTGACACATAGTTTATGCTACATTAAGGGTATGTCACATCCCATGACACAGCATAATCCTGCAGACCCTGTTTATAGCATGACAGATCTATGACATTGTATAGGACTTTTTATGAAACACCATATCTCCAAATGTGGGTACTCACCCACGAATCAGCTGAATGGCAGCCAGCACCCTGTTATATGAAAGAAACCAAACCCAGCACATTTAAACTTTTCTAACCAGCAACTTCTGTTGTGCTTAAACACAGCAGAGGGGTGCAGGATTTTTGTGTTTAGACACTGTTGCATGTAGTTTTTCAGTACAATTTTAAAACCTGGCCCCCAGACTCATCCCAGTCCAAACTCCTTTTCTTCTAAGGAAGATTTTTGATATACTAGCTTATTATGTAAAGCTAAATGTGGAAAGTTTTGTATATTTTTCTTTGTCCTTTGTGCACTTTTCCAAGTGGATCTCAGCTGTGCTGTCTTAACTCTTGGTCCCTTAGGATGAGAGAGGCAGCAGATGGGGTTAGGGCAGAGGGCTGATGCTTCTGACAGCAAACGGCCTGGTTGTTGAGTGGAAGCTGTGAGCGTCAGGAAGCTCCTGTTCCCCAGAGAACCAACTAACCACTGAAGAAAGTTGAAAATGAGCCCTTTGAGAAACGCTATTAAAAGTAGTAAAAAATTACAATTGTGCAGATGATGTGCTGCTGTGTGGTTATTCGGATGCTAATGAGTTTGACATTAGGGAACTCAAAGGGTTTGCAGCTACTCCCTTATGTGATTTAGTTCTTTATTGGCAATCTTTGAGAAAACAGAGGAAAACTATATTGTTAATAAATACTTAAGTTGCTAGAATTTTAGACAAAAATCTGCCAAGTTTAAGTCTTTAGAATGATCTTTGCTCACCATTGTAGTTATTCTCAGAAGTCTTTTCGTTTAGGTTAGTATGTTTTGAACAAAGAGGAAGAATAAGGTAGAAGGCTTTGAGACTTCTTTTGTGGTTTTGGGGTTTTTTATGAATGTTGAAAAAGAATAACAGGAAAAAAAGACTTTGAGGGTAAACAACATCTCTTTCTAGTAACATGTAGGTTAAAATAAAGCTTAAAAAATTGTTTTGGTATTGGGATGGTTTGCTCTGGGTTTTCTCCCTTTATCATCTTACATCTGTTGTTTCATTATTTGATAAAAGTGTACTGATTATAATTAAAAGTTCTTGATGAGATGAAACTAGCATCTTGTCACACAAGCAGAAATTAGTCACTCAAGAAACTCTAGCTTCCCTGAGAATCTGTTGAGAATGAGTGTTCGCAGTTTCAGAAATGTAACATTCAAAATTTTGTTGAAGAAAATCCCATCTGATATCATTAAAGGCATAGTTAAAGTTCTGAAAGTTTATTTGCAAACCTTGTCATAATTGGAAAATCTTCAATGAATAGATCTATTTTATTAAATACACTGGGTGATATGTGAAACAGATCTCTGAAGTTGAAACTGATAGCAAAATTTTAATCTTTTGGTGTTAGGAGCAATGCCTAAATAAAACTTGCCCTTAATAGCTGCTCGTTGTCATGTTCTTCCAGGTTGCAAGTGCCCAGAACTTCAGGTGTTAGAAGAGTTTGGGTATTCAGTATTTCTGAAAACAAGGGTCTCGGTGTTGTACACTCAGATGTAAACTTCTGCAGCTCTTCTTCCCTTGCTGTCACTGTTGGTTTAGCATGAAGTCCCTCACAGAAAGGAATAAAAATTAAATATGGAGAAATATCAAAGATTTCCTTAATTCGGCTTATACTGAGGACACTCTCAGCCTGCCAAACTTTAAATTTTAATAGTTGAAGTTAGAAAAAAAAAAAATGGAGGGGTTTTCTTCTGCTCTTAAACTACTTCAGAATGCTTCTCATTTATTTAACATCACAAACTGAACCATCCCACTTAGTCAAAGGGGTTCTGATGCAATTAAGACATTTGACTAAGGATTTCTACATATAGAAATGGTAGATTTTTGTCCACATGAGAGGAAAAACTTTTCTTAGAGCAGGTCTATTTCATAAGCTATCATAAAGGAATTAATGATGTAAAGAAACTACTATGAGAAAAGAAAAAAAAATTCTTTATACCTTTTGGAAACATCATTGATGCCCCTACACCTTGTCTTTGTAGGACCACTGAATAAAATATTGCACCTGGATTATTTACCCATTTGATTTAAAGAGTGTCTTGCTTCATCTATATTTTATTTAGTATAGCTGTGGTTTTTTGTTTTGTTGTTTTTGGTTTTGTTTGTCTGTTTTTTCCAGAGAATGAATTTGAGGATTATCTGTTAAATCAGGCAAGGCATCTTGGGCTGTGTGACAAATTTGGTCCTTTGGAATCTGCACGTATTTTCACCTGGAAACACGTAAAGGTGGGATAATTAATTTACAAATATTAAACTGAGTAGAAATATGATTATATTATTAGTAGAATACTTTGTGGTTTAATGTGTTGTCCTTCATGCACTAGGACTACTTTTATTTCGTAATATCTACTGTTTTAAGAAAAGTCTTCTACAGTCAGGTGTAGCAGTATTAAACAGTTAAGGAGATGAAAATTTTTGTAAATACGTAGAAATTCTAATTAAGTTTTTGAATTACCCTCTCTTATCCATACATGTCAGTAACATGAGTATCTTTGAATCTATATGACTCCTGGAATGAGAATATATTTCACAGTGCACTGCTAAGTTTCATTTTTTAGTCTTTGATTTTTTTAAATCTTCTTTTAAGCTTTTAAATCTTTGATTAATAACGTACTACTGATTATATATATATATGTATATATAAGGTTTATTGCTTTGGAATTTTTTAAACTGAATAACTGTCGGGTGGGCTAAAATTTTACTTAAAAAAGATTGCAAAGCACCAAAGCTTTTTTTTTGTAATATCGACTTTTTCTTCTAAAAAATTATGTTTAATATATACAAGCACAGGAGCTACTGACAAGACCTTGAATTACATAAAAAAATAATCTAGGAAGAAAAAACCTGCAGAAAGTATCCTGTGTTGAGCTGCATTTTGGCATAATATACTATATAATTTTTCTCTGAATTTAAAAAACTAGCAGTTGCCCCTTAATTTCATGTAACTGTGACTCTGCACTCTGTAGCCTTGGTAAAGAAGACTAATAGAAATACTTGGCACATGTTGGTTACCTAAGGGAATAATAGAACTATTTGCTGTAGTTGTTTGGCAAAAGGACATAAACATATGGCTTTGGTTTATATGCAGCACTGCCAGTTGTGCAAAGTTGCATGGATGAAGTATACAACAGCAGTGACAACTCAGAAATCAGAAGTGAGAATCAAAATAAATCATCCTCATTACAAAGCTATTCAAGCTTGCCTCTGATCTAAGGCTTGTTTTGTCTCTGCATATTTTCAAGTAGCGAATTCAATATTTAAAAAATTACTTCTCAAGACCAGATACACCATTAAATCCCACTACAAAATGTCAAATTGTTGATGATTTATATGCGTTATAAACATGCTTTAAAGTTTGCATTTAGTAAATGTAATTTTTTTAATTCCCAAGAAATTCATAGAGCTGAACCAATTATTTCCATGTCATTCAACTGTTTTCTAGAGAAATCAAGTAAAGCATTGAGCAAACTAAAGCAAAATTTTCAAAAATAAAGATGTGACGACTCCTTTGTTAAGAATGATAAAAATCACTAAACAAGATATATTTTTAGTGACAGTCTTTGGGAATATGTTTCTAGATATTTTTTTATCTGCTCATCAACATATTATTTAAATAAAGGGAAGAAAAAGGAAAAAAGAGGAAAAAAGAGGAGAGAAGAGCAACAAACTTTAACCATATTAAAAGCAATGTTCCTAAAAAATTTGTATTTGGATTCTGGATAACTTTTACTGCCAGCAATGAAAATACATAACCTCTTTGTCTAGAGATTTTTATGTGTGTTCTCAGTATTTTTTTCTTTCACTGTAATTCTCACTGTCAGAGTGAGATTACTATTTCATATTAACAATTTTATCCCAGGTTAAGAGAAATATTCAGTCAGCACACATATACACATACAGACAAATAGTTCTTTACTCTGCTGGATGAGCAATAGGAAATCTTGCTTTCAGATTTATTAAAAATATTTTTCTCTATGACTTTATTCTCTTTTTATGTGATAGAATCTTACATGACTTAGGGAAAAGAAATATCAAAATATGAGTGTCAAAACAACTGAAAATCTTGCTCTTGGGGTAATATTTACCATAGGGAGAAATACACAGTATAGCACAGTCCTGTTCACTGTCCTCAGCAGAATCTGACTTCACCTTTGCAGTTTGAGTTGGAGTCTTGAGAATGGATTTGTGTGCTTCAAAAATCAGCTACTTTTTTTCTTCTGACTGAGTTTACTAAGCTTGTGACAGATATAGCTGTTGTCTCAATACTAATTTAAGTAATTCACAAATTGAAAATAGTATAGAAAGGTTGTTCTTTTTCCAGACCTCTCAAAATCAGGTAAAGTTTGTCCTAAAATGATTCCCTAAATTTAATCTTGAAAATGGGGAATAACTTTAAGTCAGAAACTCACAGTGCAAGGATAAAGCTTAAATTTATATCTTTATCTAAACTGACAATTTCTATTCCTCTAGCTAGTTATGTAAAAGGAAACAGACTAACACTCAAGCAGTGTGAAACTCACTCCAGTAAAGTCATGTTTGTATGAAGATTACAATGGAAATTACAAAGTCCATTGCTCTTACATGAGCTCTTTCTAGGAGCTTTCACTTTTACCTATGTCAGCAGCACTGGCTTCCCTAAGTCATAGTTTATTTCACAGTAATGTGCTGTGAAACTATCCTACCCAAATAGTAGTGCCAATTTAGTTTCTGAAATTCAAATTTAAAAATGTGCAAGTAAACTGAAATAGTTGCTATTATTATTTTTGTCATTATTCTAATTTATTGCACATGCCCTATTTTCAGCTGTTAGTCATATTCTTGGATCCTGTTATAACATCAGTACATGCACATGTGCACAGACAGATTCCAGGCACACAAAAAACCAAACTCAGAGCCAAATCCTGATTCTCTCACTCAGGGAAGTATTTCCAGGTGCTGCTCTCGAGTCTATTAACTGCAGTGGGATGGTACAAACAAAAGAAGTACCATTTGGTTCCTGCAGCCAGGAACACCAAAATAGTTTGTTCAGAAAGTATGATTGATGCTATTGCAGCATAAAATTAATCTGGAGAAACATGAATACTCTGTAGCAGTTAAATAGCAAATTATTACATTTTCAGCCAAGCAGAATTTGGGTTGTTGTCAGTGACTCCAATCAGTTTTCTATGATCTAGTTGTTGACTTACACTTAAATTTCGATCAACATTGAAGGAAAAGTGAAGGAAGGATCAGAATGAAATTCACAAAGTCAGACAGAGAACATTCATAAACCTTGGGGATTTGTTGAAGCATGTTTTCAGAAAAGAATTAAACATCAATATCTTCAGTAAATTTTGAGATTGCAGGAATAGAGAATAACAGAAGCAGAAAGCATTTATTTCTTAGCCTACTTGCTTAATGATTTGGGACTGCAGAGCTGCTGTGCCTCTGTCCTTGTGTTTCTGACTGCACATTTCCCACTAATTCCTTTAGAGTCCATTAGCTAGCTTCAAATAATTTTGAAAAGAAAATGTTTAGTTGAGTTTAAAATCCATCAAATCAGAGAATCTAGCTATAAAACACGAAGATTAAGTGGACTTAGTTCCACTATTCCCTTGCCATTATTTTTGTAAAGCTTGCCCTTAAAAATTATGGAACTATAACCCGCAATAAAATTTTCCTGGCAAACATTTTATTATCCCCATGGTTCTGATGGCTAAAAAAATTAGTGGTGAGATGCTGTGTGAGGATTTTGTTCAGACATGGCCATTCTATTTACCCCTTATGGATTCTTGACTCAAGACAACATCTGTGGTGGGAAGCAGAGTGACCATTCCCCAGCTTTGACAGCATGAAGCACCTTCCAGAATCCACCCAAGACTTACAGTCACAACAGTAATAATATATGTCTCAAATTAACGCCTTCATAACAATTACCTCTAAAATGTTGTCTAGAATTTCTTGGAATTGAATCCTTTTGTCATTCCATGGGTGATCGGAAAGCTTGAATGCTTGTTGCTGACCATCCTTTGCTGTAATTTCATGTAAAATTATCACCATGTAGAGAAAAACCAAAAGTGAAACACTTAGTTAACTTTGTATCAGTGTCAGCCAGTCTCTAAAAGAGCCCACACTCCAAAGATAGTACATTTAAATTTTGAACAAGAGAGGTGTTTCTTTTCTGAAACAGTTAAGAGATTTCAGTTTTGTTACTTTTGTATTTCAAGTTAATGCGTAGGACTATTTTGTAAGTTAAGGTGTCTTTTATGCAACACAGACGTGATGATTGTTTTGAAATGTGGATGCACCAGGCCAAACTGTTCTATAAATTTTAGGTTTGAGTTGATCAAAAGATATCTCAAAGTTTAAAACTTTTATAAGGAAAGAAAATCAATTGAAAAATCACCTGCATTGATTTTATCATTGGTTTTCACTCTTTGTGCAGTTTTTAAATATTCATCACAGTGTAACCTGCTGTTTAGACCAAAGTAACTGCTGTTCAGTAGAAGCAGCAGGCACTTTTTGTTTCATAATTAAAAGAGCAGCACTGTGATTGGTGTGGTATTTATTATGAAATGATGACAAAGGAGTACCAGTGGTTTTAATAGTTTTAGCTTACCGGAGCTGTTGTTAATTTTGTCTGTAGAGTTGCAGGTGAAATAATGCACAGTGGATAAATAGTCTATATTGGTTTAACTGAACATAATATATAGTGTGTTCTGGAGTTGTTTGTCTCAATAGACTATAGTAATCAAAAGTAATGAACCTATTATGTGCAGGACCTTGGAGAGCATAGAATGGCAGTAAAAGTGTGGCACATAAAAGGTTTATTAAAGGAAATTAAAGTCCATCATTGCCACACCTGCTCCCCTATTATAAGTCTATGGCAGGTCAGTGCCTTCAATCACAACTCAGCATCAGAGAACAGAGCCATGTTTCCCATTACCATTGCAGTCACATTGCAAAGACTCGTTCTCCAGCTTTTAAGGATAGTAACAAGTAAAGGCTGTCATCAACCCCACTACATAAACAGAAGCCCCTCATGTTTTTCCCTGCTAATAATCAATATCAGATGTAAATTTAACCAGAGAAAAGGTATCATTGTCTGGCTTTGATGTGAATTTCCATCAATTTATAATTTCATTTCAGACATCACTAACCTGTGTTCTAGAATTACACTTCTTTCAAGTCCATGAAAGTCCATACCCATTTCAAATGTTTGTGTTCTCTCCTTCAGATAGGTATTTTGATTCCAATAGCTGCTTATAATGTTCAAACATATATAAAATCAAATAAGCCCCAGGAAATTAGAGAAAAGCTTTTTATCCCCTAAAAAGTCTGACTTTACTCTTTTTATTTCTCAGGTCAATTTTGTCATATTCTGCAATGTTCTTTCAGATGAGACCTTCAAAACATCTGAATCATATCGAGCTAAAAATAGAGCATACTCAGATCTTCAAACTCTATAAATGGAAAAAGGCACAAACAGGACTTCTTGCATCTCTCCTCAGTTCAGTGCAGTTTAGCTGATCCTCAGAAAGAAAAAGTGAAATAATAGACAGGACCTTCTGATGACATCACTATTTTTCTTGTGATATTTTGCAGATGTTTTGCCAGGCAACTTCTGATCTTGACATCTACCTATCACCCAACACAGTTTTATAAATAACACTGGTGTCTGCAAACTGCAGAAGCCCATAGGAATTGCTTTGTCTGCAGTATATTGGTCATCACCATTTTACAAATGGGGAAACTGAGATTCAAGTCAAAGACAGATAGCAAGGTTCCCTCAGAGACTGAAGAAAAATTCCATAGTTCACAACATTTTGCTTAGACAAAAATTTCTGGTGATAGAGTTGTCCTTATGTAAAAAGTGTTACTTTTAGAAAGCAGTTTGCCTCCCTGGCCATGGTCAAAATCACACCGTTGTACAATCTGCTGTATGTCACAGCAGTTCTCCACACCACAACATGAAATCTTAATCCCTTTGAATTTCAGGGGTTTGCAATAAAATCCATGGATTGAAAGCCTGCCCCTATAATTATGTGTCTGGGCCACATCCAAGACCAGAAGGTGCATCTTTCCAGTTTGGGTTTAAATGTAGTCAAAAGTGTGGTGAGAACAGCAGATCTTGAAAGGACTCTCCTATTTCAGTTAGAAAACTTATGACAGGACCTGACTTCTGGTGGCAATCTGAGCTTTTTAATTGTTTGGGTTTGTTTTTTGTTTTGTTTTTTTTTAATGTAAAATACAAATCTAGACACCACATTCTCCCCAAAAAAGTCCTATGAATGTGTAACTCACTGTCTCTTTAGGCAAAACTTCTTAAGGAAACAGTTGATTAAGTGTTGAAGAATTTCAAAGCAGTATGTGTGTAGTTATGCACTGTCAAGCAGGAAGGATTCATGTTTGAAGGATGAAGTTGTCAGAAACCCAGGTTCCAACATACCTATGGAGCTATGCCTCAGTTACAATAAAAATGCAGAGCTCCTGTAGCCACGGCAGCATTCTGGGATCTTTTATTTCAGGAGGTGGATGCTGAAAGCAGCACTCATGCAGCATTACTCTTTCTAACCTTATGCCTTCAACTAACACCTGTAGACCTCGTCATTAAACCTTACAGAGTCACTCATAACCATCACTTTATTAAACAAATCTGCATCATTAAAGGTATCTCCTAGGTATTTACTAGATATTCACAGATGGCTTTTTATCTCTTTGACAAGATTAATAAGGCATGATTATTCTTTTTTTCTATTACTGTCTAGCCTTTGGAAATGTGGAAAAAAAACACCATTGAAGTATTTTCTTTCTCAATGGCAAAAGGTATGAATTAAAGACCTTGTGTTAATATTACAGATGGATGCAGATGGGGAAAATAAAAAGCTGCGCACACGCTCCAAAGGAACCAAGGGTGAGTTAGCAAGCACACTCCATGCCCCTGTGCCCAGATCACCGTGAAATATCATAGTTCCTGTGCACAGTCCTTAATGTGCAGGGAGAGACCCTGTAGTTTCCTTACGGCTGCTTTTTTAATCAAGGCAGGACACAGACTGCTGGCGTTAAGAGGCACGATGTTATTAGCTATGGTAAAAAGGAAAAAACAAAATAAATCTACTGATGCTATTGTCTTTGAGTTATTTTTCAAAGAAAATAAAGGCTACACTTCTTATTATGAAAAAAAACCAAACAAACCAACCAATCAACCAAAACCAACCAACCAACCAACCAAACAAACAAACAAACCCAAAATTATTTTCCACATTGAGTAGAGTTGACAACATTGAATGGATCCTTTCAAAATAGTATATCAAAACTTTGTCTCAGCCACCTGAATGTTTTTATGTCTACTGCGATTAATTATCTATAAAACAGTTGTGTAAATAGTCCAGAAGTAAATTTTCTTTTATCAAAAGCTGCAGGTGTATGTGACAGAAGAGAATCTTGTGGGTTTTTTGAAGTATTGGTACTCATGTTTCATTGGCAAAGTTATGACATAGTTGTATTTCCCAAATATTACTCTCTTTTTGTGAGGAACAGATGGAAATGCAGTACTGAGAGATAAACAGGCCCTTAATGATCTCAACATCTGGAAAACATGATTGAGTAGCTGTACAGTCCTTCCAGGAAAATAACTTTTCTTTTTAATTCATAACACTTTTTGTGACTCTTGATAACAAGTGAAAAATGCATATACTTAAAAATAAATGTCAAAGTTTTGCCTACCCTGTGAATATTTTTGCTTATAACTGTTTTCAGAAGCACAAAGCACCCATCATTCACTCTGCCTTTAATGAGAATTGTGCATTCTCAGGGTTGTGTAAAACAGACTACTTCTATTTGTTGTCACAACTCACTAATTTGAATTGTTAATATTGTGCCTTCAGGTTCAAGTTATGGTCAGAATGAAAAATTAGAGCATTACTTCTCTATTTTCAAATGATCAAAAAGACAAAAAGTGCTAGACTTCACGCAGAGAAAGACAGAGGAAGAGCATTGAAGTACAGCACACTGACTGCAGATAAGGGGCTAAATACAAACAAACCTTTCCAAAAATCATAATCATTGTCATGTCAAAACTTTGTTGCAACCCTCAGTGGTGATCACTGATTTTACTATAAAATTCATATTTATTTCAAAAGTACCAAACAGAGAACTTGGAAAGTCTCTGAATGGGGAAGTTATTCACACCTCAGCATTAGGGCATGTCTCCTCTGTTGGTCAGGACTATGAGTTAAAGCAGTTTGGCTGGCACAACAAAACTTAGTTGCAGTTAACAGGGGTTTCATACCCTCTTTCTCAAAAGACTAATAACACAATTTTAAAACTTAAAGACTTTTTTCCTCCATGTTTTTATACGTGTGCATAAATTCTTATAGCAATCAATACATCAAGAACATTTTCCCTAGAAGTGGAAACAACAAACTTTGCCTCTGCAATATGAGCAATCCTTAGAGAAACCTGTTGGCCTTGTCAATATGCTGTATACTCTTGTGGGGGCAGGAATTTGTAAACACCAGTCTCTGCAATTCCCAAACTGGTTTTAAATACTTAAACATATGAGATTTTCAGCATCTCAATCTTCAGGAAAAACAAGGGACTTTGCTTTTCATTTAATTTTTTAAATTTTTTCTTATTATTCCACTGAACATCATACTCCAGGTTTCATGCATCCTAAAATAACTGTGAGAATTACGTGTTCATTTAGCATTTGTCACTAGTAGCTACAATCCTGTGGTTAGCATGAAGTAACCACCTGTGTTTTGATAGCCACTCTTCTGTCATTACACATAGGCAGGTGCAAGGCTGCAGAAAGCACAAGTCTAGAAGTGTAAACTAATTAATTTTTTCCTGCTTTTATTAACAGTTCAAGTGGACTCTATAGCTCAAGAGCTCAGGTAAGAACTTACGTTGTTTATTTTTTCAGTTTTGTTTTCTTATTATATTGACAGATTTATATCACTGCTACTGCTATAAAATAAAGAATCAAGCAAATATATTTTGTAAAGCTTTAGCACAGATCTGAAAAGGGATAATTTATGCGGATTCACTTTTCAGATATACAAAAACTCAAGCAAAATGTAAGCAATAATTATGCAAGCATGACCAAAAGTAACTTGAAATGGGAAGGATTCTGATATGTTGCCTTTATCTGGTATATAGCCTGTGTTAGGGAACACAACAAAATAATATCTGGTGAATCTTCAGATCTTCAGTCTTCTTTTTGCTATAATATATATTATAGTATTTCAATATCTGAACATTATAAGAGATATTAATATATTTTATTAATATATTAATAATACTAGATGTCTTTTATAAAACTGATAAAACTTACTCCTGTAAATTCTAACTGCCCTAATGGCTCATTCTTCCTTAAGGATTTGCTGAGGTTTCATAGTTTATGGAAGGAGCAGGGAGTATTTCTCAAACTTGCACAAAGAACATCAGTCCACTCAAAACCACAAACTACACAAGGATATTTCAGACTGAAATATTCAAGTAAAATTTCAACATAACTACTTTAATCTACCTATGCATGCACCAAATCCTAATAGCTGATCCAAAAACTTAGATTAAACTTTGGAGAGCCTGGCAGATTATTCTGTACCAAACCTTTAAGAAAGAAAATATTTTGAGGTACCTGCAAAGTCCTGGAGTTATTAATCAAAATTACAATTCACTACAGCTTTAGTGTAAATACTGAATAAAATTTTGCAGAATGATCTTTAGAGTTTTCACAAATTAACTTATTTTCCCTACAATCACTTTTCATCACATGTTACTGAGCTGCTTGCTTAGTCACAGCAGGCATCCAAAATATGTGCTTGTGTGTTCATCCATCTAGGGAACAGAAACATCATCATGTGATTAATTTGATCAACAAAAAATGCCCAATCTATTAAAATAGGACATGAAATATTTACAGGAAGTTGTTTGTAGCAAAGACATACAATATTTTAAGGTTTTCTTTTATAATAAAACTGAGGAAATTATAAGCTTCTTGTAGTTACTCCACAAACAGAAGTATAGGCTAACTTTTTGAATAAATTATTAATGGTGAGTCACTCATTCAGCTCTACTGTGAATTTTTTTTTGTTGTTGTTGTTGTTGTATGGTATCAGTTTCCTGAGATTTAGTGCTTCTCCTTTTTTTCCTCTGTGCATCGCTAATTTATGCACCAGAAGGATGCATTAATCTGAAGAGGCAGCCATCCAAAAAAAGGATGTCCATGTGTTCCTAAGAGAAAAATGTTAGAAAAATAGAGGATGTGCAAGTTTCTGCAACATCAGGGAAGCTGTGAATTATGTATTATCAATTGCTATAGCTTTTCCCAAGCAGATTTATTTTTCCCTGTGAAATACGTGCTGTCTTAGGACCTACTCTGTAGCAGATCACGCTGCCAGAGACGTGGACTACCTCCATAAGGAAACATACACTGGTTTAAAACAGTGAGCTAACCACAGAAAAGCATTATCCAGTCCTTAACTTGGTATTTCTGATGTCTGCTGTACTGAATTCCATACTGGATATCTCCACAGTCAAGTGACTGGCATACAAATCAGGTGACCAACTTTTATGAATCTACTTGTCCATGAAAAATAGAGGGAGAGAGGCAGGGACTGCTTTTTGGAAATGGAACTGCCATACTGCCTTCCTGTTAGCCATACCCATATTACTGTGGGAAAACTATTGAACATTCCTCAAGAATTACAGACTGAAATTGTCTGTTGTGTTCCCTGGATACAGATATTGGAACCACTGTCTCTTCTGACCAAGGTTCTAAATGCTGTGTTGGCTGAGAAATTTAAATCCATGCTTAATTAATTTCCCCTTTTCCCCTGGCTTATCCTATCTGACAAAGCACTTTTGCACTCCTTATTGAGTTTCTGTTACGAAGTGCCTTGGGATACTTCTACATGAAAGACACTACATAAGCTTACATGCTCATTTTGTATTATTATTAATTTCATAACATTGATTGGTTCTAGAGCATTTGTTAGCCTTTTCTTATTCTGTAACTCCTGTTTCACAAAAGTAGAGAATAAAATGAATGGAAAGCAAGACAAAGAGTTTCAATCACCAATTAGATTCAATAAAGCATGAAAATTTCTCTCTTCTAAATTTCAGGCATTGAAATCTTGCTTCATAGAATTCAATGCCAAAAAAAAAAAATTCATGATTTCAAGAAAGCCACGATTTTGCTAAGAAAACTGGCTAATATTGTTGCTATCATCCATCTTCTCCTGAAAAATAGGACTACTTTTCTGCATAAAAAAGTATATTTTTAGAAAAATATTATCTTAAGAGACAAACTGGCCTTTGGATTTTTTATTTTTCTTTGTAAAATAAGTAAAAATTCTTGTGCACTGGACTGACTTTTCAGAGTACAGACTTTTCTTCCAGGTATACCCGATTTATTTGTCAAACTTGCACTTATTTTGTGTAACTATATGCCCCAAGGAATCCAAAATTTCAGTAAAATATAAATAATTTTCTTTATACATGAACACTATTAACATTTCTGTGTTATTAATTCAAATTTATTAGGGTTATTTTAAAAATATCTACTGTATGTGCTGCAGTGTTGAAGCATAATGCACTAAACCTAGTAAGTCTTTCAAAACAAAACTGTTTCTCCTTGAAGTCTTGATCATCGATTTAGTAATATGATTTCATTTTTTTGTTTAGGAATTTACTGCTGTGGTGTTTTCATTGGTAGCTAAGCTGCCTTAAGAAAAGATGAATCTTTTTATCACAAACTAAACATAACAGACAATGAGTGGTAGAGGCGAGTGCTGAAGCCAGGAGCTCTCTGTTCCATACATTCAAGTTTGAATCTGACACCTTTTGGGCATGGAGGCTCTGTTGTATCCATCTTCTGTGAGAAGCAGAATGAAGAGGTCTTCTCTTAGACAATTTAGTCATGGACCGCTGAAAGGACCAGGACCTTCAGCTGTGTTCAGGATTAGAATGGAAACCAAAGTAAAGTGAGGAATATTGGAGTGATGTATTCTCATTACTGTGTTTTATTTAACAGATGGGATACAGTACAATGAACCATCTGTAGGTTATGGAGTGGCATCTGGGTCAGACCAAGGAAGAGCAAATTGGATTGATCCAAGCACAGGATTGCAAAAGAATAGATCAGTTTGGCTAAATCCATATCTGAATAGAAGGGGTACATTTTATGAGTTAGATAGAAGTGAAAGCAAGTGTTTTGTGCTTCTGTCACTGATGATTAATGTAGAGTCCACAAGGTGTTTCAAATCATGGAGAACATTGCTGTTTGGTGGGAATAGTCACACTTTGCCTTACTTTCCACACTGTTGCATCACTTTTTTGAAAGTAAGGAAAGTAACTTTTTGTATCTGGAGCTCTTGTTCCAGGTGTTGCTAGACATTTTAGATATTCAGAGAAGCTGAACTGTTCATACTGTGAATGCAGAGTTATGAGTATCTTGAATATTTTAGCAGAGAGAGGACTAACAGAGCAGAGCTATATGGATGACTCCTTGTTAGAAGTAGTAACTGGGCAATTCAACCTTTTGCTGCTCTCTGTTGATTAGGAGAGTGAGAAACCAGCAAAGCAACCCTTCAATTAATGGAACTGAAGTATCCCTGAAAGTCTGTGTTACCAAAATCCATTCCTTAACTTTACCTGTAATGTTTTAAGAGGCACATTCATATGTACCTCTTGTTGTGTACAAGTATGTGACAACATGCTAAAAAACACTTAACTAACTGAAGTAGTTATTCCTTATTCCACATTGTTGAATAATTTCCTGGTTTCCTTTAAGAACTATTAAATTACATGTATGTAATTCCAATTGAGCTCTGTTTCAGACAGTAATAGGATGAAAATAGAGAGTTTGGTAGATAGAAGGGAATTTGGCCAGCCAGGAGAAGCTCATGGTATGAAAGAAAAGGCCTGTTCATGCCTAGCTGCATTTAGAAAGGAATAACTGGCAACTCTTTTTCTGAACTTCATAAACAGATTTCATCTTAATAATCTTAATACTTAAAATCTTAAAATCTTAATACTTCTTACTTAAGCAGTAAGAAGTATTTGTGTGAAAAGAAGCAGTAGTATGGCAGATGACTAGAGAAGGAGGTGAAAGCGAGATGAAGGAAGAAGTGAGCACATGAAGAAAACTCACACAAAAAGGCTCCAAGGTGTTCCTCGGTAAGAATTGAGATTATGGTTGATTTGTGTAGCTATCACCTTCACAGTGGTGTTATCCCATAGCACTGCTTAGAAATGAGACTGAGACTGAGAAATCTGTTTGTTCCTAGCTGGCATCTGGAAAAACTGTTAGGTTTGTCCTTTGGGCTTGGCTTCTGTTTCCACAGGACTTGGTCAGAGACTGATTTTGTGGAAACTGCTGTGGAAAAGCACATTTGACATAATCCTGAATAAGCACATTTGGAACAGAAACTGAGGTGGACTCTCACATTTCCTGGTGTCTCATCTGTCTCCCACTGGCAGAGAGTGTGGGACCCTTGCAGTCCTTAATGCGCTTTGCTGAAACAAATTGTATCTCTGAATTCAGACAGACTTAGTAGTAAATGTTAAATGAAGATGGTCAATAGTTATAGCTACTGCCAGACGTGTCTGAGCTTCACAGAAAGTCTTTTCTTTGCGTTTCAAGATTGGATGTTGACAGCAAATCTTTCCAGCTCTCCTCCCAGTGCTCCCCATGATGGTAACCAGCTGGGGCAGAGCTGTGCCACCTTGAAATTTAAATGTTTTTCCATGACACATTGGATTAAGCATTTCACTTGAGTCAAGGATCTGTATCATGCTGTTTCTATTGATAACTGATCTTCTAAACAATGGGCATTAACCTTAAGAGTAGCTATTCCCAAGATCTGTTAACAGAGTGAGTTAGAGTACCTGAGTTAGAGTATCTGCTGCTTGCTCTTTAGCTTGGAAAAGGAATTTCCTCCTTGCCCCAGCCATTGTAGAGATTGAAATGGTTATGGGGTGCTGAAAATATTAACCCCTGTCTCTTATTCCATGATTTCTGGTACAAGCAATCTGTCATGTTATTATGAATCATGATTTCTTAAATTCCCATTAAATCTTGTTAATTTACTGTTCTTTTCTTACAACATTATTAGATTCCTAAAGAACTTTCTCTGGTGGGCTAGACCTTACTCTCCTCAAAGACTCTGTTGATTTCTATGTTTTACGCTAAGGAAAAATGGTTTTTGTAGTTGATGTTTCATAAAAAACATTGAACAGTCAAACATAAACACTGAACAATCACTATGTGGTGTCATTTCCTGCAAGACAAAGGTATATAGTCACAGTATATTGTCAGAGTCATAGTGTGACAAAGAATAGTTTTAGAACTCACCTATCCTTATAATTATATCCTGTATGTCACTATAGTCATCATAGCTGAAAATACCAAGCATTAATGAAAATTGTAATGGTTATCAAGTTTATAGCCTGTCATGTCTAAGTTCCTCCCTTGTTTCCTCCTTCATCTTCCAATTGCCCTCTAATTAGCCATCAAATTGTCAAATCTATAGAGCTGTCATCCCTTCTCTCCCTCATTCTGCCTCTCCATCTTGTTCCTTTTCCTCCTTTTCTTTTCTTACAGTTTTAATGAGTTGATGGACCTCGGGCTTTTTGACGTTTTTATAGTACCAGATGCTTTCATAGCTCAGAACCAAGTTATTCTTTCAGTGCAGTTAAACCAGTAACCAAGACCACAGTTAACCACAAACAAACACAGAAAGAAAGTCAAAATTCAAACATTTCCACTACAAGTTCTCTTCTTTAAACATTCATGTGGGTGGGTTAAGGCTCACATAAAATGTTTGCAGTATAGAGAAGATCAGATAATTTTTTTCACTCTTATTAAAGTGTCATTCTTTGAATGTAAAGTAATAAGGTAATAAGAACAACCACTCTGTTTCAATAAATGATAACACTGTTCTGGGTGACCACTAGTAATGCCTTTTAACATTTTACAGGTAACCTTGAGGTTTACAGTTCTTTGACTTAAATATTCAGTGAACTGTCCTGAATAACCACTAAGATGGTTGAAATAAGAACTGTACCTCATAATTCTTTTGAGACAATTATGCTTGGAGATGTTCATTGTGATTAATAATTTGTTTAATTCTTGTTGATCTATGTACTTTGATCAGACCTTTTTATCTATGTACTGTGGCCTCTACCTTTTCTTTCTGATTCTTTTTAGGACTTTTAGAGACAGTGTTTCATGTTCAGATTTCTATTTTAGCCAGCTTTAATTGATACTTAATGTGCATTTATTTTATAGGTGACTTTTATAACTCTGTTTAACAACTGCATTAGATATATTTCTAGCATATTATAGGCCTCTTTTGATGTCTATTAGATTGATTTCTAGCCAAAATCCACAATCCTAATGTCCCTTTTTGTTATTGTATTTGATTGCGGTTTTATAATTTTTTTTACTTAAAGCCTCCATTTAATATTAAAAAGAGTAACTATAATTTAGTTTCAATTTATGTTTTTCTGTAACAG
The DNA here is from genome assembly GCA_013400215.1 of Cisticola juncidis. NCBI lineage: Eukaryota > Metazoa > Chordata > Aves > Passeriformes > Cisticolidae > Cisticola > Cisticola juncidis. The sequence continues at coordinate 156,115 of VXBR01007309.1, forward strand.
GTTTTTTATAATATATGTCAAATCCACATTGCTTTATTGTGGCTGCTAGATTGAGATAGTTATTTTCAGTTTTTTTCTCCCTGAGAGCTAGTTGCATCTTAGCATATTCCTTGTCTTTGACTCAAATTTTAATGTTATTTAATATATTACACGAGTCGTTGTCTTCCCTATCATAACTTCTGTGCTTATCAGCACATAGTAAATGTTATCCTCCCAAACCCACACAGAAATTTAGGGTTGCATATGCCTTCATGCCTTCTGCTGCACGACAGAATGCATCAGAACATTACAGCCCCAAATGTTCCTTTCCTCTTATGGCAGATCTTTTCCCTGTAGATGACCACAAGCCATACAGAGATGGAAACACACACCCGTGACTTCTGTCTCACATATATCAATCATGAGTTAAATATTATGGCTAGCTGAATTGCTGCCTCTGACTGATGTCAAGGGTTGATTCAGCCAAGCAAAAGTGTGGAGAAACAGACTGTGTACAGCCTGGAGATAGCAAGGAAAGGGAAAGAATGCAGCCATGGGACCTCCTGCTGCATTAAAGGGAGGTGCTGGCTGCTGACAATGAGTTGCTTAGAGTCCCATTCTCTGTTGGCAAAAAAAAAAAAACCCTCCACAAAGCTGATCTTTGCTTCTTCTTTAACCAGACTGTAGCTACCAATATGCTTTTTATTTAAGCATTTACTGGCGCTTGCAGGCTGACTACTCATGTGCAAGGCTTTCTGGATGCAAAGGTTGTGTGGATGATCTGTAGATTTGCCTAGAAACTTAATCCATTCTAAGCCAAATTCTTGGCCTGGGTCCCACTGGAATTTATTGACCTACTAAACCTGGACAGATTGAGTGAGTAAATGAAAAAGAGGCTAGGGAGACTGGATTTGGCCCAGATCTTGGACATTCATTCATTTGACTGAATTTAAGAACTTGAATGCCACAGAATAAAAAAAAAAAAAATTCTATAAACTAGCTCTTACTAAAAATAACTTACCTGATAGAAAAGAGTCCAACCATACAACTTTAACCATATTGAGTTCTTGATTTATGGAATGGCAGCCTGAAGAAATCCATTTCATTGACATAGTATTTCAAATTGAGGGTTTATATGTAATATTTTTCCTATGATATTCAGATCATGAATAATCATACAAGCTTGCCAACTGAAAACAAGAAAATCAAAGAAGTTAAATCTCTGTTGTCTTCCTCCGAGTTGCCTTTCCTTTGTGGAGAATCCTCACAAAATAATAAAATAGAGTTTAATAATAATAATAATAATAAAAAATATATGTATTTAAAAAGAAAAATAAAAAGCCATTTCATGAACCCTTTGTGGCCTGAAATTATTGTCCACAGAGGCATGAGCTTGAGGCATGGGTAAATTGCACCATAACTACATGTCTTTTTCCTATGTTATAGCTGACTTACCATTGCTCCACTCTTTTTACATGCTTCTTTCCATTTGCTCAATCATTTCACAGCCCAGTTGTTCTTTTTGGTCAGGTGGCCTGTAACATTCAGTTTACTGCCTGAAACATCTCCAAGCTCAGTACATAATGACTCAACACCATTACCCATTTCTCCCCAGCCTCTTCTTATGGGGTCTAATAAATCCTCTTTTACCAACAAGGGTGTGACAGTTCCTTTGCTTTTCTTATATGTCTTTTTAAAATAAAATATATCTTTTAATATCTCACTCCAGTCAGCTTTCAGTTATGATACCATATTTTCTCCACATTATTATCTGTCCAGTTCTGCTCCTCTTTTTTTTTTCTAGCTAAACTTTCCATTAGTGTATATAGAAGACATTTACTGATCTTGCTTTTCTCTATATTAGTGCTCATAAATATAAATTTCCCTTTTATCTTTTCCCCATCTATATCTCTATGCCCATTCCTTTCATCTTGGTCCAGCCCTTGACTGAACTTCTCACAACTCTGGCATTTTAGAGAAAAGAGCACTTCCATAGTTGCAGAAGGTCCTTTAATCCTGGAATGGTTGTTACAGGGCACAGGCACTGCCTCTGTCCCTTTCACAGATACAACTTGTAAGCCAAGTGTCTGATTTACAAAGAGATGACATGATTTTTCTTTTGTGTTGTGTGTGCTGTTTAGAAATGAGAACCAGTCAGATTTTCTTTAATTAACATTGGAGTAAGTCCTCCAAGTTCTAAACTTCATTGCAACCAATTCTCTCTGTCCAAATGAAGAACAATTTTTTAACAGATTTTATTGGTTTATATTCTTACCATTTTAATGCTTTAAAATGCTGATGGAAAAAAAATGGTTTTTACCTGATGAATTCTTTCACAAATGTATTTTTGAGGAATTTCCAGCTGGAATGCTTTTACAGATTTTTCTCTTCTCATAGTCTGAATCAGTAAAATACAATACACTCACAATGTTATAAATTATCACAATGTTATATATTATTATTATTATAAAATTTTATAAATTATCTGAAATAATCCTGTAGCTCGGATAATTCTATGAAATAGAAGAAACCATTAATGCCAACAACTCTGACTCCAGATGAGCATCTGGGGCAAATACCTGTTTAAATTCTTGTCAGTGATGAGAACTCAGTGGTCTTTTCCAGGACTAGCCATCAAATTTTTATGTGTAAAATCCCATATCAGAGTTAACAAATTTCCTTTTTTAATATTTTCACATAAAGCCATAAGTTTTCATTTGCATAATGTTTGAATATTTTTAACAATTGTAAAAATTATTTAAAATAGCTAGAAAGAAAACTCTTGTTTTCTGATTTTATTTGGTTTTAGACTGCTAATGAATTTTAGCCCAAACCTTGATGTCAGTTTTCTCAGCTGCAAATCACAGTCTTACTCCTTGAAGTTCTTCAGGCAGCCGATGTGTGGCCACCTATAACTTGCAAATCAAGCAGTTGTTTCTGGACATTTGCAATTTTCTGTCACCCGATGGTTCACAAATCTAACTTTTACTTATTTTAAGTAGGTAGAATGCTAATTTCTTTTATCCTTTGCTCTAGCATATTCCACTATTCAGAGATAAATTCATGGACATACAAAACCTCTGTAAGCATAGTTTCATATCTTGTGGAGTAGAACAATGTTTGGAATTGGAAAATTCATTGCAGGATGGAATATCAGGATACAGTGCAATGGAAATCCTAACATAACAAATTAACATCTTTATTAATTCATACAGCAGACAAAAGACAAAGTACTGAAAAAACAAATCCTTGAGACTGAGAGTTGAAGGGTACATAAATGGGTTGAAGTCATTACAGCCTTTTCTTAACTGGTATTCTCACTAATAAAAAACATCTCATCAAGTATCTTTCTTAAAAAATATAAAAGAGCTCTGTCAAGAAATCCATCTTTATTACACAAGTAATTTTCTTATATGCTTTGAGAGAATTTTCTTCATTCTGAATCCAGCAAATACATGGTCTTTTGAACAGGATAGAGTAAGCAGAATTACTGTTTATCTGTCATTTTTTGCAAGTGTCTATAAGTATCATAAATTTTATATTTTAGTATCCATGATCTAAAGTGATATACTTTTCTTTCTTTCTTTTAGATAGCATTCAAATATACATATATTTTAACATATAGATTTATATTTATATGTTTTTTATATATATAAGCTGTGACTAACATATCTGTCATACAGTCACTTGTATGTAGTTTTCTGAAGCTAGGATTTAATTTCATTTACAGTTAGATTTTGTGAATTCTTTCATATTCAGTAATTCCATGGCATTGAAAACACCACCCTAGGCCCCGGGTGTGGAAAATTTCTTGCAGACCTGACTGATGCTGTGGATTTTCTGACTCTCTGTGGAGACGCTGACTTGCTGAAACTGTTAATAGCATCTTTCTGTCTGTTATCCTGTTCAGAGCAACCTGAGCTGGCAACACTTTCACTCTCACTGAGACACAAGATTTACATACATTCTTCACTAACGAGGAGAGATAATGAAGAAAGTGGAACAAAAATCTGTTTTAACCTGATGACAAACCACTGAGTCATAGTAACACTCCACCTTCCTTCCAACCTCTGTTGTCCATCTGAAGTTATTGTAATTAGCAACATTCGTTTGGATTTTCCAGTGCAGTGATGAGACTACCAGAACTCTTTTTTGTACTCTGGCATATCATTATTTTCACTGCTCTAGCTTAAACCCTAGGAAGCCATTGTGCTAAAGAACTAGACAGAATCCACTTCATCTGTGTTTTAGAGAACAAACTGATATAAAAGAGAGACTAAGATGGGATATGTTCAAAATTTATGGTTCTTTTAGATATTTCTGATTCTTAAAATTCTTAGAGGCAACCCCAACCACGACAGACATGTATGTTACTGCTTCATCTCTGAGAGGCAAGTGTTCCTGAATTTTCAAATACCAATTCTTCCCTCCTGTAAGGAAAGTGTAGTATTTGACTACATTGTCTTAGGGCATCTGAAAGTTTAGGAAAAAAAATAAACCTAATCAAGGTCTAAAGCATCTGGCAATATCTTTAACTATAACAGGATTAAGGAGTAGTTAGACTAACCTTTTCTGTGTAAATAGTAGTGTAAAGTTAAATGCTTCTAGACATCAGAAGATGCTGTTTTCTTTAATTGCAGTTCAATAGTTAAGCAAACAGTCAAAATCCAATTTACGTTACAAATTTAAAATAATTTTCTCCATGACTAAAAAGTTCCGCTAAGTTTTGTTGCACAAACTCACATAAGGTATATGATCCTTACATAACAGTAGAAAATAAATGTAAGTGCCTTAATATTTAAAGGCAATTATTTTCTCTCTTGAATCTAAGAAGAGTATGTGATGTGTTCTGGTCTCATTATTTTACGTGGCATCCATTACAAGCATTATTAAACACCAGTTTTCAGGCTGAATGTACCCCTAGTTTTACCCACTATGGCAATTCTTTGCTCTGTTTTCATGCTTTGCCAATCTGCAGGCTACTGTAAGAAAAAATCCTCAGAGGTCTGTAAGTCTTGCCAGCAGATTAACTACAACAAATCCTTGCTGGATACAATGTGGTTAAAGATCGGGTTGAGGGCTTGACAAACACATCACTTAGATGAAACAATTGCAGAAAAACCTCCCAAAACAACAAAACAAAGAAAAAACAACAAACAAAATACCAACCAGACAAACAAACACAACTACAAAACATCCCCAAGCATGACCAGTTTCTAAGAAAAGTATTATGTATTTGGGACTGCTTAAAACCTTTATCTTTCTTCTGAGACATTTCTTTTGTGGTGGGGATGCAAATGACAGTACTGCCTGTGTACTACCAGTGCCTGCAAGATGTGATCTGAAAAGAAAAAAAGGAAAGAGAAAGACACAATAATTTCCCCAAAATATATTTAGGTATGAAATATCTATGAAATATTTATCTTGGAGGTTTTTTCATTATATGCAGCCAGGTCCTAAGTGTCTTAGATTTTAACCTCTTGACTCACACCATGATAATTGACACAAGACTGGTCTTGGTAATGGGATCATTCAGTAAAAAATATTTATAATAAGAACTTTGCTCCTTCTAGATAATACAAATGTGATTTGTTATCCATAAAATTTAAGCACAATGAAACTAGGAAAAGAACTCCCAACTATGTATTGGCTTTGGGCTCATAACAAAAAGAGCTTCTCCTGTTTTATGAGCCTTGGATTACCAAATAACCTTGACAGCTGAATCAGTGTTCCATGACAACAAACAGGCCATTGATAAATAGCAACAAAACTATTAGATGTTGAATTTAAGAGATGAGTAATAGAGAAGCTAAATTATAGGTTTACCACTTGACAAAGTACAGCTTGACAAATCAGTGATAACCTACATGTGTGTCTATGTCCGAATGTGCATAAGGAAAAGAGAGAAATAGAAACTTTTAAAGACAAAGGTAAAATCAGCATGACATGGACGTTACAAAGGCATAAATAGATTCTTTTCACAGTACTAAAATTCCTGTTTCCCATTATCAAATCCTTTACAAATCACATGTACTTGAAAAAGCTGCCATTTGTGATTTTTTTTCTGGTTTTGTTTAAATTTTTCCTTTTAAGCGGTGTAAGAAAAGGAGAGGAATTTCTGATATGTGATCTTTAAACTTTAAACTTTTTCCTGCAAAATAATAGATTCCAATTTAAGTTCAAAACCAGCAGTTTAAAGGACAATCAGCAAAAGCAAGACCTGAAAAATCTCTTCCTGGGGAACAGAGAGCAATTTGAACTTCCTAAGAAATAAATGACAACTATGTTTGTCAGCTTCCTGTAATCAGAATGGTTTGGGGAATGACTTTACTAAAGTTGAATCTTATGTATTTTTAAAAAATGATGGGACCAATAGAGGAAATCTGGACTGGCGGCTGCTCATGTACAGAAAAAGATACAATAAGGACGAGCTAATGCATCAGTCTTTGACAGAGGAGAAATTTTCTAATATGACCAGTGTACTCCCAGAAGATCTGTGGGCTGCCTTTGATGCAGCAGCTTTTGCTTTACTGCTGTAAGCTGTGGAGGTTCTGTTAGGTGGGATCCTTGTGCTCTCTTCTGACTCTCTTGTCTGGTTGTGGTGAAAAATCAACATGTTGAATAAGTGTTATGCTAATCCACAATGTAGAACCTGTAACGTTATGTTGCTAGAAAAAGATTGTACTCAGTGAGCAAGAATACAGCAATGAATTCACTGTATTATCGTATTTTTCCCTTAACTTGAGTTTAGCCAAAATTTGACAATACTCAGACAAATTACAGGATTAAGGCTGAAGAAACAGATGAATTTCTGTGACCTGTGTTGCACAGGAGGGTATATTACATGATCCAATTGGATCTCCTGTTCCCAAAAAACTATTAATTGTTCTGGTGTAAGAAACAGCTGGAGTTTTTGTCAAAGGGGAATTAACACTGGAAATTCATCATATCCTAAACACTTTCACAGTATCAACTGGAGGATAACTTGAACAATAAATGAGAAGCATACAAAGTAAACCTGCTGTAAGTTTTGGGTTTTAAAAAAATTGTGTATGAAGGGATTTCAGGTTTTTTGTCATTTATTCATTTTTTCTGGAACAACACGACTGGTATGAGCTGCCATTCACAGATATGAACTAAGTAACTGTATTTCCTTAGAAAAAAATGCATGTTTTTTGACACTGCATCCATCTCTGATATCTGTTATATGTGCATTATTTCCAGTGGTACACTGATACTACTGTGATTCTGAGCTTTATTACGATATTCATGTTATCCTCTGTTCATAAACAGAGAAATAACACAGAAGCCATATTTTATTCAACTACAGCATAGGCTTACCATCCCATATTCCTGGATTCCAGATGCCCATAGCATTTTGCCCTTCAGAAGATCAAGAATATCCAGTGTTTGAGATCTATATGATGGAATTTTAACATTCCCTCTAAAATGCAGATCATTGTATTTACATGTCCTTTATATTTGTCATGAGGGATTGCCAAAAAGGTGATTAGCCAAAAGCATTTTTGCTTTTTTTAACAAAAAGCTCAAGTTAGTCATGTGCTTTTATCCAAAACAATCAGAACCTGAGCCAATTTAGTCCACATAAGATACCTTGGAAGGATTAATTTATGCTGTGGAGCTTTTAATATGTGTAACCAATAGGAGTTCTCTTCATACTTTTTGCGTTTTTTTTTTTTTTTTTTTAAATCTTGCAGCTAAGTCAATGAGCCAAATGAAAAATCCAACACCTGAGGGCATCATGTAGATTTGTAATGCACCCTGGGGGTACCTAAGGTTGAGAAACCATTGAGTGGATTACACAGATCCATATATGTTGTTTTCCCATCTCTGACAGTTATAATATGAGCAGTATGATCTGTGCTACAAAAATTTCTTAGTGTACTCTGTGTGAGAGAAAAACAAAATCATCAAATCACCTAGATGAAAAATTATTAAGAAAAGAGTGTTGAAAATTCCAGCCTCTTTAGGGATGTGTTTTATGTTGGAACACCTGCATGCCATACAGATTTGTACAGTGGCAAAGGTTTGGCTATATAACTGTAGAACCAAATGAATATTCAGATCAATATATGGGTCTATTAGGAGCTGAAGGAAGTATATTAAACCTGTTATAATTCTTCCTGTCTGAAATCTTGCCATTCCTCCTCCTGTCAGTCATCTGAAAGTTAGGCAGCCGAACTGGGTAAGACCTTTCCAGGGAACAGCTCTTCCTTTTTTCACATAGATACAGTTTTAAGTGAGATGAATAGCCCTTTGCAGGAGCCTTTTTTCATAATCTATACAAAGACCTGAAATGAGCTTAAACCAGGTCTTTATGGCTGGAGTAAATCAAATGAAACCGATGCTCAGGACTAATATTGAAAGAGGGACCTGAGTTGCAAAACATTATCAATGTACAGCGTATTTCTCACTGGTTTTATGCTGTTGAGCTCAACATGTGTAATTGGATATTCATACTGAGGTAAAGATAATGGACCAAAGGCTCAGGATTTTATAATAAAATTGGTAGTGTTATTTTCTCTTCAACTGTTTTCCTGGCTTATGTATACCACAATTTTGTTTACTTTTTTCTTAAAGCTGTTGGGTTATGGACTTTTTTGGTTTTGTCTTACTCCTCATTCGCCTTCCCCCCAAAAGATTTGGCAACAGAGAAAAGAGAGGGGATTTGCCTGTGGCCTGGACTTTCAGTACTTGAGCTAAATTTAAATATCCACTAGACACAATTACCTGAAACTGCAAGTGATTCAGCATTTTGTCAGTTCTCACTTTTATACTTAGAATTGAACTACAGGGTGGTGTTATTTTTAAAACAATTTGCACCTCACTTCTCGCATTTTTTCTCTGTCCCTGGCAATTGATCATTGCAGTGCCTACAAATGCTCCATGGCTAAGAAGAGAAAAGCTGAAGATCAGATATCAGGTGTTCCCGTTAACAAAAGGAAGTCCCTGTTAATGAAACCCCGCCACTACAGCCCCAGCTTGGAATGCAAAGAAGAAAATGAAGACAGGATAGAGTTACAGGAAGATATCAGTGTCCTCAAAAGCAGCTCAGCTCCAGGTAGTTGCTTGAACTCCACTTGAACTTGAATTCCACAGAAAGGGAGATAAAAAAAACCAGTATTTTCAAACAGGATGTAAGACATGTTTGACTTCTAAGACAGTTGAAATGGTGCTTTTCTGTCCATGTTTAACCACCATACTTTCATTTATTTTGTACAGTAACTTCTCCTGGGGTCTAGTAAGTGCTTTGTAGGTCACACAGAGACAACTACTGCAGCAGGTCAGATGTGGAGCAGCATCTGCTTCTTCACTACCTCTGAAAAGGACAAGCTTAAGCCCACCACCATCCCACACATATCTGAAGAGCAGATTTTCACCGGAATATATGGAGCTCTTAGGAAGGAAAAATAATGCTTTGCAAAACATTGTTGACTTTAACATTTAGCAAAGCAATTTCATACGTGTGACTGCTGTGTGTGTTCTGTTTAACATGATTATTAGACTCAGCACTTTTATACTTGTTATTCCAACACTGGTAAACCAAACACATCTGACAATTTACAGCAGATTCTACAATGTGAATGCAGGAAAATACGGACAAGGAAGGGGGGACAGAAAGATGTAGCTATAGTATGTTTTGATTACTCTTCCTTTCTAATATTTTTTAATATATATTCAAGTTGAACAAAAAAGTCTCAAACCAAATCATTTTCCCGTGTTTGTTTAAGAATTCCTGTTATAAGAGTTAATCAGAAAAGTGAGAAGATATCAGTGGAAGATATGAAGAAGACATTGGCAATCACCTGCACACAGCAAATGTTAAAATAAAAGGAATGTGATCTGGCACTGGGAAATTAGTAAGCATAGATAACAAGTAAACTGAATGAACTTAAATGTCAGTTGTTGGTTGCTATTGGAATTAAAATACAATTTATTTTCCAATTAGTTTGTTTTTATGAAACGTTTTTGAAGAACAGAGTGATAGACTACATCACCTAGGGTCCCTTTATCACAAAAACTGGACCTAGATGGTCTTTCAAGGTCCCTTCCTGGGCTGGAATGTGTTTGTGTGTCCTATTATTTTATGATGAACTGAGATTAGTTATTTGTGTACTTATCCACCCTAAACTGAACTCCCTTAAAACAAACCTCACAAATTTTATACATATGATTACTATAAAACACACATTCGAAGAAGAAGATTGTCATTCAGATAGAAGAGCCAAATCCTGATTCTACCAAAATACTGGAGGTCTTTGTGGTATTTCTATAACTGCAAAGTTTTCAGTCCGCTGCCACCTGTAAATCTTCTAGGAGGAGATTTATCCAAAGGTCTGCATCCCTTTGCTGTGAAAGCCTAGAAGGTGGCTCCATCTTCAAACAGAACATTAATTGGCAAGGTGATACACAATTGCCTCTGTCTTTTGGGTAACAGTTTTAAGAAAAAAATCATTAAATAAAAAATCCCATACCTCTCAGTGCCTCTTCAGGCTGCAGGGAGTATTTCTAGCTCCTAACACCAGAAGGGAATCTGTTGGAGTAAGGGTTCTTTTTGGTTCCTGTCCTGGGGTTTTGTTATTTTTTGTTTCAACTTTTTTGGTTTTTTAGATATTTGGATTTTAGCTATTTTTTGTGTTGATTCAGCCTGGTTCCTGAACATCCAGAGCTGCACTCAGTAATGTCTTTTTCTTCCCCTTTTTCTGTCCTCTGCACATTTTGAAGAACTTGATGAAGGGAAATTACTATGATGAGTATAAAGGTTGAATATGTGTCATACACTGACAAACCTAAGTTATGGAACTTTTTAAAGTTCCCTTGTTTAAAGGGGAAACTGTTGGGCCAAATCTGTTGATAAAAAAGTAGGGAAAACATGCCTTTCAGTTAACATAAAAAATACCACTTGGTTTTGAAGATATTTATTTGATACCAGTATGATATATTCCAACCTGCTTGTGTCAGTGCTAATACAACCTACATCTTTTCCATAAATTTTACCAGCTACAACACAAATTTCAGTGAAAGCATACAGTTGGTCTGGGTATGCACATTTACTTGGGATTTCTTAGTGTGATATTGCTCACTTTATTATGAACCCATGATTCTTTTCAGTTGATCCATTAATGATTCAGTTCATGGATTGATGCAACTGTAAACTAAGCTGAGTTTTGGTTATTTTAAAAGTAAATTTACAGCCTGTAGATGTAAAAAGCAAAGCTGGGACAGCTGAACCATTAAGACTGATTCAACAACAAATTTTTTAACATCTCTTTAAAAAATTGTTGATTATTTAAGGAACAGGGTTTTTTTATCATGAACTTATTTTTCATCTTTCACACATAAAATAACTGAAAAAACCTCTTACCATTGAGCATTTTGTTGGATTTGTTTTCCTTTGATGGGTGTGAGATTTCTTTTAAGATAGATTTTGTTACTTTTTGAAATTACCCACTGATGGGATTCTGTTATTTTCCAAATGGCAGAAGAGCAAATAATGGAAATCCATTTGACTAAAATTAGTTATAGAGCCAAATCATCATTCTTACTTGCTGAGATGTGAAAAGATGGCAGCTTTTATTCAGCATACTGCAATGTGTGTGGTACTAGGCCAGCTGCTAAAAAGTTACATGAAGGTTTACAGACACTTCTTTAAATACAACTTTATGCACACAGTGCACAAGGCCACCTCTGCCTGCATGAGTCCAATTTTCTGAAGAAGAATAAGAATTAATCAATATTTTCTTTTAACATATAACAAACAGTTGAACCAAACAATTATGTAAACTGGAAATGACCCAAAATGCTAACAGTTTGGCAGCAGTAAAGTGAAATGCATTGTGGTGCACATGTGCATTTTTGTCCCCCTTTTCCCCTCCACAATAATCTGCACTTAATAGGAATATTTTAAACTATGTAGCTAAGCAACAGAGGTAATTGTTGCTTTCTAGAGCTTTTGTTAGGCACTCTAACACAGCCCAAATATGCATAATTAGGTATAATGTCTATAAATCATTATTGTACACATGTGGGTAGTTAAGTGGATTGAGAGAATAGTTCAATGAATTGGACATATTCACTGAAAATGCTTTTTATTTGTTTTCTGTAGTTCATAATACTTTAAAATTATCATAACCCTTTACACTTTCTCTTAATAGCTCACTGTGTTATTGAGAGAAACTTCATTTGCATTTTAGGCTATGCTTAATTTATTATTTAAACCTGGAGTTCTTCTGTTTCGGGAAAGGACAGACACATCTTATGAAATAGTCTATGCTTGTTTATTCATCCTCCTTACTAGGAAGTAAAATGTTAAATTTTTCAGTTTATGTTGAATAGATCCCAACAAAAGAATGTACCCTATAATCAGCATTATTGAAGGGGCTAGTGTTGTGACTAAATTCTTCCCTTCATCCAAAAATGCTTTTAGTTACTATGGCAATATTTACTTGATCCTGGCAAAACCAGTGTTGATTTTAGAGAGATAATTACCAGAAAGGAAGACGATGGAGATGTATTTTTGAGTGTCCTTGTCAGAGGAAATGTTTATAAAAAATTAAATGAGATACAAAAGGCATATTGTCTTCCACGCTGACAACCTCTCCTACATGCAGCCTTTATTACCTGCTGGCTGCTGCTTTTCTTCTGAAGAAAGATGTTTATGAAGACAGGATGCATTTCAGTGGTGTCTTTAACAAGTCCTTTATGAGTCTGTACATAACAACCATTTCTGTTTGCCTGTGCATGACCTGATCTGTCACTTAGTGTGGCAATTTCAATGGCGACCCGGAGCTTGCCCTTTGTGAAGTATTGAGGATTTTTCCATCAAGATCTTTCATGGGATCTGGGGTGACTGGGAAAGTAATTAGGGGTTATTTTGAGAAAATTATTTGGGAATCTTAGATGAAATAAAAGTGAAAATAGATCAGAGGAATTTTAAAATGTGTTTGTGTGCCTGTATATAATAATACACAGATTATATAGATGATACATATATATGTAATATCACTGTATGGCACATTATATTTACATACATGTTTATGTCTGTGTGTGTGTGCATGTGTTCCAAGTAAATAAATGTTTTTACCCTCTGTGAGAAACGGGGGTATAATTCTTTCCCATACAGTGCTGGAACTATACTTTAAAGTATATATAATATTAGAAGGGCTTTTCATCATGCTGCAAGCAGTCATTTCAAACAGATCCTTGGTGTGAATTCAATCATTTCAGAGTACCATTTTGAGTAATGAAAGAGTAATTGGTAAGTCAATATCTCCATGTCATTTCTACAAGATACAAAAAATAGTTATTCTTACATATTTCTCTTGCCTTTTTTCTCATACAGAGGAGAGTACTCCAAAATCATCTGAGGAAACCCCTCATTTGGGTGGGCAAGAAAATTCCAGTCAAAGAAAAGACAACTACTCCAGCTATCAAGATGCCGTGGCCAAATCTTTAATGAACATGGGAAAAGTAGCAAAAGATTCACCCAGTCAAACAGTGGCAGAAAATCTAAATGATAGTGGCATTCAATCCTTAAAAACAGAAAGTGATGACACTGATGAATGTTACCTGATTAGCTCAGCTGAAGGGAAGGAAAAGACTGCTATTTCTGACCCAAAATACTGTTCATCTGAGGAAAATGAAAGTAATTCTGAAATTATGGACAACGAGTGGGATAGCTCTTCAAATTTCTCAGAAGAAACCAGTGTAAAGCCCCCTGTAACTCAGAAATATATCGTAGAGTGTAACCAACCCAGCATCCTGGAAGTCCCAGAAATTAAGAAGGAAGAGGTCGAATATGGCCCCTGTGAAACACTCTGTGACTCAGAAGCAGAGCTAAGAGCACCCCAGGAGCCTCACTCAGATCCTTTTGAGAAGAGAATTCAGAATCTCTTCCCTGAAAGTGAGGAAGACGACAACGAGTGCCTGTCAGAAACCACAGACGTGTCAGTGGAGCTGGACAAAACAAAAGGGAACTTGAGTTTGCTAGAGCAAGCAATCGCTCTGCAGGCAGAGCAAGGGCATGTGTTCCACAGCACCTACAAGGAACTGGATAGGTTTCTCCTGGAGCATCTAGCAGGGGAAAGGAGACAAACCAAAGTTATTGACATTGGTGGGAGACAGATATTTAGCAGCAAACGTAAGGAAGTATTTTTGGCTCTTCTTGCTGGCTTAAGCATTTGTCCTGTGACTGATAGAGGATTCTGAGCTGGGTTTTATAGCAACAGTAAAGAATCTGGAATTTAGCTGGTAATTTTGTTAATTATGTACCTTCACACTAGTGCCTCACGTCTAACCAGGTTAAATGCTAGGTACTTGGCTTCCTGCCAAACTGCTATGTGAAATGATCAGTAATGGGTACTAAAAGGCCTGTGTAGCTGGCACTGACATTCCTTCTCCTCCTTTTCCTCCTCCTCTGCTTCCTCCTCTGTAGGGTACTAATACAACCTTACAAAGACAAGGCATTAAAACAGTGCTCAAGGGCAAGTTTAGGGTGAAAAACTGGCATCTCACAGAGATACTACCTAATTCCTAAGTCATGTGTTTTCTGAGTTCAGTCTACTTCATGCATCAACCATTATTACATCAATCAATATTATATTTTTCTTCATCCAGCACTTCTGAGGTAGGAAAGCACAAACCATGCTCTTCTGGCTCGTTTGCCATCAGCAGAAATACCAGTAAACTTTATTGTTTCTGAGGGTTTCTGGTATCCTACAAACCCGTAGGAACATCACTCAATTTTCAGCACTTAATCAGGCTTCCAGAAGTGGAGATTTAAAAGACTTGGGTTTGATTTAAAAACTGGGCTGTCTTGTATGAAACTCCTCAATTGAGGATAATAACAGAACATCAAGAGATGTCATTTTATAAGCATACTCCCTTTTGTAGTAAGTAACAATATATTCATCTGTCCTTTGACTTTTCATTTTGGCCTTCCAAACATCCCGAGGTCACCCTAGCATCGATGCAATTTCTGCTTTTGATAAATGATTTACTTTGGTATTTCTAATGTAACTTTAGAGTAGTCCCTGTGGACATTGCAAATATTATAGTAATTTACTTATCTAAAGCATTTAGTGTGAGAGAGAAATGACAGGCATTTTTAGGAGCTGCAACTATAAAATATTTCCTGCAGTATTTGGGAAGAAAATGCAGACATCTCATTTTTTTTGTCTCAAGCAGTGTTTTCATAAGCATGTGTTATGCTGTGCATGCATGATATTATCTACCTTTTTATTAAACTACATGAACCTTTATTTGCTCAGATGACTTTGGCTTATGCAGGAACTTTATCCTTTCCTACCCTGAGAGTAGCTGTGCTTACATTGGTGTCAATGTGACTTTCTCACAGCACACATAGGAAAGAGCAGTGATGTAAGAATGGCACAATCTATCCTTTCCTGATTTACCTCATATTATAATTAGCTGTGGTTTCCAGGTGAATTTGGAGGTAACACCCGTGGAGAAACACACCAGGTTTTTTTTTTTTGGGTTGTGTAAGCACCATATGATTGAGGGCAATGTTGTATCGGGCACATAAATTTGCCACTTCATATAATTAACCAGGTTTTATTTCTAAAAATCTACCATCAGATCCGTCAGCTCTTAATTTTCATTCTTGAATTATAGATCAGAAAAAAATCTATTTCATGATTACCAGAGGAACACTAAATCATATTTCAGGGTCCCTCTTTTTTTTTTTTTTGTTCACTATTGCAGCACTTTCCATTTGCAGTGATTCCAAAAATCATGTCGCCTGTTGATGATGCTGAGCCTATTTTCTTTCATCTTTATTTATTTATTTTATTTTATTTAATCTAAGAACTTGCCAGGAAGCTTAACCCTCAGCTGCTCTGGTGGTTCTGTCCTTAAGCACATCCTACCTCGTAGTCCAGAAAATGAGCTTGAAGGAGGCAGCTCCCTGTTCTGGCTGCAGCTGTTTTCTCCCCCAGCACCAAATGCTGTTGGCAGCCAATCACAGATGGAGCTAAAACCATCCTCAGCAATTTATGCGGCCACTTCCTTCAGATTTCTCACAAGAGAATTTCTGGACCAGAAATCATTCCTTTCTCGCCCAGACTTTTGATCGCGCATTGGAAATCAAATAAAGGTTTTCTGACCAGTGCTTCTCACACAATTCCAGGTGCTTGAAGCAGGAAATGGGGATGCACTGAGGCCGCTGCAGAGTGGTGGCTGTGGGGCTGGGCTGAGACCTCGCCTTTGAAAGGGTATCGGCTGCTCCATGTTTGCAGTGGCTTTGTGGGCTGCTCCACAAAGAGGCATTGCCATGTGTACCAGAGGGAGCTGCTTGCCTTCCCTCTCAAATGTAAAGTGGCACATATTCAGTTTCCTAACAAAGAACCCACAGCCCAGAGATCTGTGATATTTAAGGAATGGCTTCTGTTGAAATGCTTTTTGTTTGTTTGTTTATTTGTTTCACACCTCAGCTTTTATTTCGTTGTCCCAGCTTCCTGGAGTCTGACATTAACAGAGAAAAAGATTGTTTCTCCTTTTTTTATTTATTCCTTTATAGATCTTGCTGTTGGCTCATGCTGCCAGTTTTCTGGCTTATTGGATTGTGGCTTCTGTCCTGTTTGAGGCTCTGAATGGAATAGATGACACTGCAGTCCTAAAGCTATATAGTTTAGCACATAAATGGCATACTGGGAGAGGGAAATCATTGTTTAAAGGACACAGTGTGAAAACCAGAAGTGATGTTTCAGGTGCATACATCCCTGTTAAAACTTTGGACAGGAATTAAATCTGAAGTATAAAACAGAGAATATCACACTGCTAGGATCACTCAGCTGAGTGCAGACAAGGGCTAAACGCAAACAAATTTTTTATCTGATTTCTCTGCAGATTCACCCAGGCCTGAAAAGAGAGAAACCAAATGCCCCATCCCAGGATGCGATGGCACAGGGCACGTGACTGGGCTGTACCCTCACCACCGCAGTCTCTCAGGCTGTCCACATAAAGTTAGAGTGCCACTAGAAAGTGAGTATCATCACCCTGCAATCCAGACTAACAACTAGACTGTGTCAGTGTTGTGGGTACTGTGAGCATATGCTGGAGGAGAATCCCCTTTTTCTGCATGAGATTGCAGGATGAGACTGGGAGAGAAGCCATCACACCCTCTTTACCTTCCAGCTCATAGTCACAGTCCTGCTTCCTACACTTGTGCAGCTCAAGTGCTCCCCAGCAGCACTGATACAAACAGCAGCAGAATCCTTAGGTAGCCTGGGAAGAACAAGATCAGACAACCTGTCCCCACGCTGCCAGCAGACCTGCAGGCTGTAGTCCCATGAATCTTCAAGATGTTGCTCGCTCACACCTTTGCTGAGGCACAGACATCCCCTGCTTGTTTCGGAGCTGTGGCCTCATTTGCAGCCACTGCACATGGAGGCTGCTAGTTCTCATTGCCAACACATGAGAGGCCTGGGCATGCTGATGCAGAGATGTTTCTAGTGTCCCACTCATTGCTGAGCTCAGAAAGGTTATTTCTGTCAGTGCATGCCAGCACTGGTCCACAGCAGGTCCCTCACTTGTCACAGTATCACACTAACTCTTGTATGCCCAGTCTTGCCCGAATTTCCCTGCTTATTTCTAACTGTGCTGCTCTGATTACATTGGCTTTGTGTGTGTGTGTGTGTGTGTGTGTGTAATCCTGCAACATGATGCAATGAAATGCTGCGTAATAAGCCAAAACTTAATGTGAAACTATCCGCTTAAACAACCTAGTTAGTCAGATGGTTCTTTGTGGTGGTATGCATAACAACAAATTAAAGGGATATTTGCACTTTACCAAAATCCTCTTCCTCACTGTAGCTCTCTCTCTTTTTAAAAATCTGGTACTAAACTGGTATTTATGGAAACATCTGCTGAATTAAGCAGGCTGCATTTGGAAGCCTTAGCAACATTAACTTCCTAAAAACTTAAAATTAACAAGTTCTTGTTAATTATCACACTTCCAATTAGATGTGCTCTGTCCTGATGGGATTAAAAAAAAAAAGTTAGAATGTGGTTCCTGGCAGAACAAACCTGTGGACTGCACAGCCAGCTTTTGTGAAACACTGTGCCCCAAAGATGTATAATATTTAGTATGAACATATCTGTCAGTTTTAATGAAGGTGATCCACATCCAAGGGCGTAAGAAATGTACAGGCAAGAGGTTGTAATCGCTACTAAGAGTGTAAGCTGACCCTTGGAACCATTACTGATTGGTCCAAGGTAGTTTCAGCATAGCTCAGATGACCAGAATGTTCAAAGGGACACCCTCAATATATCTGATAAAATGTATAAACAGCCTTTCTGTACTTGGGAGCTTTCCTTGCCTGGGACAGAGAGGGACTGCAGCTCCATGTGACATGGGCTGTGTGGGCCAGGGCTGCTCTGTCACCTGCCTGTTGCAGTGTTACTGGTTTATAAAGAGCTTCATGATTTAACATCTTTGCTGACTTCCACTTATGTTCTTTTAAAGTCCGTATAAACAATTTTGTGCATGTGGGAAACCACACCACAGTAATATAGAAATAAACTGGTTCATGTTGGAGGCACCATGGTCACTGCTTCCTCTCTTCTTTTGCGATAAAAATGGGAAAGAATTGAGAATCTGAGTTTAAAAAGGTTATGTTCATTTTTTTAAAGATATGTGGTTTTAACTGATGCATTTTACTATCAACTTTTTTATTATTATTATTTCTGTTTAGTTCTTGCCATGCATGAAAATGTTTTAAAGTGCCCCACCCCAGGATGCACTGGAAGAGGACACGTCAACAGCAATCGCAACACACACCGAAGGTAGATCAGAAAAATTCCTGTCCACTTAAAACCTGACACGTACTCGGGAGGAAATTGATAGGCACATCTTGGAATTAGATGCTATGTACTACACTAAAGAGTGTCTATGGACTGCAAGGGCAGCCTGTATTATTTATAATCAAATAATTGTGTTTAATTCCATTATATTAAAAAATGGCTGCAGCACAGAGGATGGCAAATTCCACTTGTATTTTCATAGCGAGATTTAAAGCTACAATTTCATCACAGCCCTCACATTGAAAAATCATCATGTACAAGAGGAAGGAATGAAAAATACATTATTATTGCCACAACTGGAAAACCCAATGGAAACCAAAACCCATTTGTTTTGCATCACTACATGCCAGTCCTTGACAGGAATTTCCAATCAAAGCATATTCCCTTTTAGCCAAACAGAAAATTTGAAGTGAACTATTTTAAAATCTGTTTAAAAGCTCCACTTATTATCCTCAGGAATGCCATCTCCCTGCCTGGAACCCTCTTGTCTGTTTAACATGCTGCCTGCAGGGAGAAAGTAAAATTGAGAAAGGACTTCCAGACAGGCAGCTGGGGAATCACAGCTGGGCTGCAGGTGAGGCAGAGAGTCAACACACTCCGTCTCCAGCAAGCCATTGCTGTCAGCACAGCTCTTGTCAGTATTGCTTCCTGTTGGAAGCAGCATATTCCATCATATTACTTCTGGGAAATTATAATGTCAATCTTAAAATCAAACCTGAGACCTGAGAATTTCAAAACCAACTGTCTTTGTTGATCTGAATTTTTGGTGAGATTTTGGGTTTTTTTGTTTATTGATTGATTTGTTACTACATAGCACACCAAAATTAAGGTTTATCATAATGTGTTTTAATTCTAGGAATAGTAAGTCAGTCTCTATCAGGTATATGACAAGCTTGTCTACAAGAGTATATAAGGCACAAGCAGATATTTTTTCTTTGTTTTGCCTGTTTTCAATCCTCAGTTATCTTTGAAGCACATCAGCTCTACCATGAGCAACCCATGAATAGGATAAGAAAACATGTTCTAATCTAATAAAACAAACAGGAAAATATAAGCTAGCACAACTTGAAATGACAAAATGTGTTCTTTGGTAACAGTCTCTCATATATCCCTGCTTTTTTTTTCAGCAAATTTACTTTCCTTTTAATCAGCAGGAGGCTTATATGCATGGTTTAGCTGATAAAGTAAATGTCATTTGTCAAAAAATTTACTAGTGACTTGCCAGACACAAAACATCAAAGCTGAACTGTGGAAAACTCCTACATGATTCAGTTTCCAGATATATCACCTAAAACACACAGATTTCACAGTTTTGCATTAAGGATTGAAAAACAGATGAATCTGGGCTATAACAGCAGCACTTCCTTTAAATTCACAGACCATCAGTCACTGGTTTCCACAGAAAAACAGCACACATCTTTGCTCAAGAATCAGTTTCAATGTCTTTTTCTTGTTGTTTCTGTTCTTCATCTTTGCTTTTCAACAGCCTTTCTGGTTGTCCAATTGCTGCAGCTGAAAAGCTGGCAATGTCCCAGGAAAAGAACCAGCTCGAGTCTCAAAAAGCTGGGCAGTGCCATGATCAGACTCACAGGTAGGAGCCCTCACAAACCAGTTTCTCCCAACAAACTCTTATTTATGCACAAACTGTGTCGATTGGTCCTCAGACCTTTCACCCACTTCAGACTTCAGCTTCAGTGGTAACCCAGTTTTCCAAGATGAACCTCTGCAAAACGATCTGATGCTCAAAACAAACCATCATCTTTCTGTTGGTTCTTGTGCATGTGGCTGACATTAAAGACAAGAGATGTATCTTTAGATAAGCAGTCAAACATACCCTATTAAATCTTACTTCCAGACAAGTAACCTGACCAGAACAATTCATAGAATTTCTTTATTTTTAGTTAATTGGTTTAATTACTTTAATTTTTATACAATGGCATCAAAAAGAAGAAACTCTTTTTATTACAATAGTATTTTGTCTGAGTTATATGGACCCTACAGACATGCATAATTTGCACATCATTGGCACCACGACCATTACAACCTATTATATTCAGGTCTATTTGGGAACACTTTAATTTGTGGATTATTGACATGATCAGCTCTAATGGTTCCTTCAGAGCCATTACAGAATATTATGTCCATGTGTCTGCCAATTGCACGTGCCTTAACTCTACATGTGAAAAGTCCTAAGGAAATTACTAAAGACAAGTAGCTACTGAACATTAACTAAATGGAATGACATGCCATAAATCATTCATTCCTCCCAAATAGCACAAGCAGTTATTTCAGATTGTCTTATATTTATACCATACTCATTCACAGCAAAGTGAGAACAATAGTGATCCAAAAAAAAAAACAAAACAAACCCCTAAAAGCTAGGAAAAAATCCAGACAAATTTTTAGAACTAAAGGAAGTGATAATCTAGCAGTCAGTAACTTCCTTGTAAATAGCCCAAACTACTATTAAAGAACACTGCATTTTTTAATATTCCTATCTTTTAGTTTGTGAAGTAGTCAAAGTAATTTTTGACTATGAGTCAGCCACCATGTTTATGTTGTTTATTTCTCGTATACACCCAGTTTTGCGTGTGGTAGTAGCACACTTTTGGATTATGAGATGCAGCCATATCCTATTTTTCAAGACAAGGTTATTTAAAGACATTCTCATTTTTCTCCTTCATTCTTTTCCTCCTCTCTGCAGGACAAATTTAGCAAAGCAGCCTGAGGTATCTCAATACAGTTACAGAACTTCGCAGCCAGTCACTTCCTCCAGAGGCACCCTGGTGAAAGAACAGGAGAAGTTTGGGAAAGTCCCATTTGATTATGCCAGTTTTGATGCACAAGTCTTTGGCAAACGCACAACAGCACCTGTGTCACAAGGTCAAAAAACACCTCAGTTTCTTGAATGTAAGTTCAAAATTCAATTTTCTCTTGAAAAAGGGGCAAAATTTCGATGATTTTTTTTTTCCTTTTTGCTTGTTCTGCTTTCAAACTTCTAGAATTCTAAAATGGTCTGTAGAAACCATCCTTATCACTTGCATCTGGAATGTTAAATAAAACCCCTAATTTATGGAATATAGAATTTTAAAACCCTAAATATCATCACTACAAAGTTTACTTTTTTGATGCTTCTTTTGAAAGCAGTTATCAGTGGAAAAGAGGAGTTAAAAGGAATGCTTTATGTTTTACCCATCACCTTCTCCCTTGATTAAACTGGGATATCTTTATGGGATGGATGAGAAGTCCCATCGAATGTATCTGAACAAGATGTGATGAATTGTAGTACAAAGAAATCCAAGTTAGGTTTCAAAGGTACTTCAGGTTCGATTTAGCTGAATCTATTCAGGTATTATTCCTCCTAGATGAGCATGTGCCCCAGCTCCATTAATTCCAGGCCTGGGCTGAATTTGTTTTGGTACCTCATATTTCTGTACTAAATCATATTTGTAGTGCAGTCATATCCAATGCCTGAAATTGTTATCAAGATTCCTCTGCTTGCCTCATTTCCAGATTTGCTGAGGTACTGCTCTGCACAAATGAGGTACCACAGTGGGAACACTGATATTCTGAAGAGCATATTGCAGATGCTCTTCAGAACCTGCATGGGAAACACCTGCAAGGCTCTGCCATTGCATTGACCATCATAAAATATTCTTTAGTTTAAAGAAACAAATAATTCTGTTGCCATGAGGGAAATGGAAAGGTTTAATTCCACCAAAACTGGGTTCAGAAGAAAATAGATCCAGAACAATGTGAAAAAGAAACTTTTTAGTTGGTTTTTCTTTTGTTACTGATAAAACAAGATTAGTAAAGGAAAATAAAATAGGCAAACAAATTTTGTCCCACTTCCAATGAAGAAGAGCATTCACAGTAAGGTGAACAGAAAAGCAAAAAATTTTGTTAATGAATAAAATAATATATAAGTTAATTATAACATAATACACATCTAATATGAAAAAATATATGTTTTGATTTTTTTGTATATTTTTATATTTGTTTGTGTATGTGTCTGAGTACACAAATACACACATATATGTTTGTAAGTGTATTTTGTGTGTATATATATAAATACTCTCTTTAAAATTGCAAATGAAAAGTAGATATTTATCTGACCTGGAAAATAGGCTTGCTTAAATGAAAGCAAATGTATGCATTGCTACCTTCTTGGGTGGCAGATTTTCCAATTTTGTTTGTAAAATTGAATATTCCCTATTAGCTGTCTCTTTGTACAGATGTATGTCTATTTCAGAGGTTCATTTCAAGGAAAAAATGATTGAAATGTTTTTATACAAATGCAAATACATACATATGCAATTTATGTATGAAGCATATCTGAGCTGAAGTTTACAGCCCGTTGTTCTTGCAAAGATTGCAATGTGCAGCTATTATTTTAATGGAAAGGTGAAAGTAAAAGAGCTGCTGAGTGATTTAACTATTCAGGTATAAAAAGTTAGCAATAAGAAGCTGATGATGTAGTGATGGGTTCAGAGTCCTGTGTAAATATGTAGCCAGACAAAAGCCCATCATTAGTCCTCTGAGGATGCTGCACTTGTAAACTTTTTTTTTTTTTCCTTCTTTTTTTTTTTTTTTAAACAGAACATACCCCCTTTAGAGCCTGGGGTGGAGTTTATTGTTGGTTGGTTAGCTGTTTGTTTGTTTGTTTTCTTTTAGGATAGGTAATCAAAGACACACTTTCTGGTCTTTAAACACAATTTAAATTTCTTTGTAGTAACTGTTAGAAAATGTAGACTGCCTTGTTTGTGCTGTGCTTACAGCAGGGTAGATAAATCCTTTTTAATTTTCACTAAAGGGAGGACTGAATCACGAGGCTTTCATGTATTGCTCTACTGAGATGCCTCTAGTGCTTAGAGAAATGGAATATAGCATTCAGCTACAGTCAAAGCACATAAACAAGCATTTCTTTCAGAGCATCCCAAGTTTGAGGGAAGATGAGTCCTGCTATGCCTTGTGTAGCTCTTAACATTAAAAAGCACTCAGCCAAAGCTCTACATCCAAAGGATCCAGAGCCTTGGGGCTCAGATCTTTAGGGAATGAGCAGATGGCCATACGCAGAAATGTTCTTGATGTATCTGGGTGTAGGCTGAGAAATTGGATTTTGCTTAGGTTATCTTTGTAGGACACTGTGAGGGCTGCAGACAAAAGAGGTGGTTATTGCTTCTTTAGAGCTGAAATCACGGTGGTGTGTTCTCCTTGCAACAGTTTATGCCATCTCAAGCTCCAAAATCCAGAAGAGAGAGCACAGTTATCTCTGACTATTTTAGAGCAAATGCTGCTGATGAAAAAGAAAACGAACCACACACACTACTTGTGTCTGTGACAGTGCTTTTCTGTTCACCTGTTAGTATTCAATTTTCAACCAACCTCCCCGTGCCTAATAAATCTGTGTATTATTCCAAATATAGCCAACAAAAGACTGCAAACCAGGATCATATGTGGGTTCATTATTTTTTTAATTGATTAAAGGATAGACTCAAATTTCTAAATGTTTCCTCAAAATCAGTACTGAGTGTTCCTTACAGGTAATGTTTTTATCTGATTTCTCTGCTTCATTCAAGAGCCTGGATTTGTGCTCCTTAGTCACATAAGCAAAGCTATTTAAATAACAGAGTTATTCATCTAAGTAGTCTAAGCAGTGTTGTTTTAGCTAAGACTGGACAAGTCACTGTTGCTTTTTGCACAATAGAGCTCCAAGAGGAAGCCTTTATAAGAATATATTTACAATTGCATTTGTCCACTGGAGTGGTAAAATCACAATGGTTACCACACTAATGCTTGCTCAGTCTTTCCTTGGACATCATTGTTTTTAAAGCCTGAGTTAAGGATAAGTAAAATATAAGTAATAATCTCAGAAGGTTTGTTGACAGATGTGTATTTCTCGAGGAAAAATTAAATTATTGTGTTTCCAAAGCCATTTTTACTGTAAACCCTTACTGGCAATAGAAAATGGATTGTTTTAAATGTAACCTTTGAATATATAGGTTTTTTTTAATGTATGAAATTGTAGTCTGAGAAGCAAAACTATTTAATGGAAAAAAAAAATTCATACATGCGATTGCTAATCAAATCTCTCTTCAACAGCAAAGCATTTTTCAAATCCAGTGAAATTTTCTAATCGGCTGCCTAATGCTAGCGCCCACACACAGAGCCCTTGCCATGCCAACTCTTATAGCTACGGTCAATGTAGTGAAGACACCCACATAGCAGCAGCTGCTGCTATCCTGAACCTTTCCACCCGCTGCAGGGAAGCAGCAGAGATCCTCTCCAACAAACCACAGAGTCTGTCTGCCAAGGTAGGGTAGTCCAAGAACCTGGAGGGTGTGCTAGCTACTGAACTGTGCGAATAAACTGTCTTTCATGTTAGTGACTGCATTAAATCCCCCAAAAGGAGGCTTCTGTTTGCATGCTCTTTTGAAGAGAGGCAGAGGGGAAAAAAAAAAATCAGTAATGCAGTGACCAGTTCTGATAAAACTAAATAAATAGCGGGAATTATGTTGTTGCTTCTTTTCATAATTGAGCCCTAATTACAAGGGGGGAGTTTACTGGGAGGAAAAAAGAAAAAGGTTATTTGAAATCCAACAACAATCTGCGGTGGATAATGAGTAAGATCTGTTTTAAGAGGGAATTTTTCTCCCTCTGAAGCCTGACATTAGTGATCACTTTGGAGACTGATTTTAAAATATATATATATATATAAATCATATGATTAATCAAACGGATATTTTGCTAGCAGTGGAACAGAACTACCTATGGAGTCTGTTGTGTTTGGAGCCCCTAACAGTTTGGCAAGGTGGAGAGGGGGGAATAACAACTGACTTTGGTAAAATTCCCCTTTCTGCTGGCAAGAGTGGAGAATCAGGCCCACTGCGTTTGGAGATAGATAATTTGGGCAAGTCTGTCATAATGGAAAGCTGCCTAATTTTGTAGATGTTTGTGTGGCTTTCGTGTTTTGGTTTCTGCTCTGCGTTTCCTCACAGATCTTTATGATTTACAAATGGTGCTGTGTGAGCTATGAGCCTTATTTTCTGTGCCATTACATAGTATTATAATGCTTATGAAAACAGAGAAGATTTTCTTCTGATGCCAGTGGTGTGGGAGCACTATTGTTTATTATTTACATTAAAGTCACACATGTTCCACTGTAATGAAACTTTTGAAAGCCCTTTGTAGATGAGAGAGATTCATTACAAGGACTTAAGGAGGAAACATTTGGGGGTGAAAAGAGGTACATTTGTCAAAACACAGCATAGCAGGTGTACTTCTGCTGTGGAACTCTGACTCACGATGTGTGCACCAAAAGACAGATAATCTGTTTTTCTGCAAGTCAGTGTCACTCTACCTTATCTCTCCGTTATCTGAGCCTCACAAGGCCCAGTCTGGCTAGATGTGTCTTGCACAGCTGTTGATCCACATTTTGGTTGAGGGTTTATTCACCATTGTTAGGAGGTTAGCTGTTACTTTTTGAGTAGAACCATTAATTTGGCCATCAGCACACCTTGTTAGATATTCTGAGTCTTGTGCATTTGCAGAGTGGTATCCCCTACTTTGCTGCTTTTGATTTCTACTTGTGTGTGAAGTTTTGGACATTAAAATCAATATTGGAAGATGCCACAGGGTAAACCTATAGGGGATGTCCACGTGCATCCCCTGTAACTCATTATCTCTTCCAAAGACTGCTCATAGAACCTTTCCTAATGACAGATCCATCCTTGATATCTGCTGCAAAAAACCTCCTTCAGTCAGTCTTTGATAGAAACTTCTTCTAATTGGGAAATGGAAACAGATGCCAATGGTTGGATTAAATTGCTGCAGCAGCCTTTGGCTGACCTCAGCAATAGACCTTTGTTGCCAGAGAAGAGCAGTAAAGGGACCAGGCATAACCCAAAGATTTTCTCCTATGTACCTGCTTCACTGTTGCCAAATCATGGAGAAGGACTGAATGGAAGTGAACATAATAGTAATGATACAGAGGGGCACTTGGGGCACATAGTTTACTCCTTTTTCACAGCCAGGAATCCAGCCTAAAAGAAAATCACCTGCCTACCTTGCTATCTGCCTGCCTCACTTTTGCCAGACTTTCTGGAGGGCATGCTGCTACATGACAGAAGAATCAGAATTAGCTTCTGGCCAAAACACAGACAAGTAAGCCCCAGACAGATTTGGTGTCCAAAAGTACACAAAACATATTTTTATTTGGTTTTGGATATTTATTATTTTGATCATACAGGATTCAAACCAAAAATTGTGGAATTAGGTTGCCAGGCTCTCTTCAATGAAGACACTTTCTAATTTTAAAATATGAAACAATAAAATATTTATCAGTGCTTCTGAATTGTTTTGTGGCTGGTAGTGGCCACAAATGTAAATGTTTAACTGCTAAGATATCTTATAAATCTTTAGATTATTTAAAAACCCTTCTTGAGATGTTATCTGTATTTAAACTCAAATAATGTCACACACTACTACAGAGTTTATTTCCTTTTTCTACTCGACAGCACACACATTCAACAGGTTTGAAAATAACTGTGTGGAGTACCTGAGTTCAGAGACCCACACTACCAAGCATCTCAGCCCTGCCCCTTGAAACACCCTTTTGATCCTTTTTCTAAGAAAATCTGATTAGCACCAGCAGATCAAAGATCCTGACTTGTAAATGTGTTTGAACATCAGGCAGCCTCCCGGCAATCCAATCCTTGGTCCTTTACAGATGGGAGGCTGTGTGGTGGTAGAACAAGGACATATGAGACTGCAGAAGACTTCCCAGGCTTGCTGGAAATACTTTGCCAGCAGCACAATTGTCAGAGATGTAAAAATACTGTGGTTCTAAGTTTTAAAAGCAGAACTTAAAGTTCAAACATTTCAAGTATTTTCTTGTATTTGCTCAAGGCATGCATATGTTGCCTTGCTTAAACAAGTGGAGAAAACAAAGTCCTTTTCAGCACAAGGGTGTTCCCAAGTATATATTTTTTTACTTTTTGCCTCTTAAATTTTATGTCTTGTCCCCAAAGCATTGTCCATCTTCTAAAAAGAGTTGGATGGTTCATGCTGAATATTCACCACTTTCCTGTATATGCAGATAACACTTAAAAGAAAAAGTAGATGTATTTTATAACATAGTTCCAATTTTCAATAATTTACTGGATATTCAAAAATGTATCTTTCATTCTCTACATATTAGTTCAAAAGGGAGAGTCCAAAACAACAAAAGAGAAAGCGAAGCATAGCAAGGATGAAGTCACGTTACACATTAACAATACCACTGGTGAGAAAAACTTCCAAAGAGACCTTGTGTTCAAGGTGATCTGACAAATATCCCAAGTTTAAAAATAATAATTTAAAAATTAAGCCATTAAAATAATACATTTATTCTGAAATGAGCAGTAAAATTAATCTTAAACCTTCTCTATGAATTATGTATCAGTTGCATACAAAATAGTAAGATCATCAGATACCTTAATGATATCGTTTTCAAAATAATTAATACCACACTAATGTTGCACTGTCTGAGTCATTCAGCCTGGGACTGCAGTAAACTTTTCCACTGAATGTAATCCCAACCAGGCAATTCTCATGCAGTCAGTACCCCAAGCAGTCTCCTGGTTGCATTTGATCCGCAGTTTGTGTAGCTGTATTGAACTCCCACTCAAGTCCCCAGAAGGGCTCCCCTAGGAGGCTTAGCCTGCAGTTTCTGGCTCTGTGTAAGAATCCACATCATCATAACTTCCAGGATCTCCCCTGTTTACAGCCCTCACCACACACGTCTCAGTGAGGTAGCTGCAAGCAATAGTTTATCTGTATCCTCATCACTACTGCTTGCCAAACATTTTGTTGACTGTTTTGGTGGTTTTCCCACCTGTTTAGACAAAATGACATATGCACACCATGCCTTGAAAGAAAACAACAACAAAAAATATAAAAATAAAATCACATTTGCTAAAAATGTTAAAATTTAAATTCTGGTTTTGAACAAAATTGTGTCATGTCTCCATTCTTGGATATTGATGATGGTGAAAATTGCATCAATTATTTAAAAAAATCTAGTTAGCACTCAGCATGTTTGTCAGGAAGTACTTTACTCCAAATACCTTAAAGCATGAATACAGAATGAAAAATCGTCCAAGAGTATCACTAGGTATCATCCTGTAATACTGCTGTGCACATTGCTCTCTAAGTACCTTCTTGGCTAGCTTTTTTTAATTTGTGAGATGCTCTGGGCTTAAACTGTGACTCCATTTTTGTCTCAATGTTGTTGGGCTGTCACAAGTTTTCTCATTTTGACCCAAATTAATATTTAACTTTTCTGCAGAAGTACTCAATTGCTTAAATTTAAGCGGGAAGAATTGAGGACCAGTTGCATGTGTTTTTGTTGGGTGGGAATAGAAAAGATTGTAGTCTTTTGGATGGACTTGTACTAAGAATATTATTCATACACACAGCAAGTTTCATTTACCCCCAGTACCAGAGCTTAAGAGCTCTTCTGAGCTTTCCAAACCAGACTTAACTGCTAGGGGGAATGTGAAATCACTGATCATGTTGTTCCTTTGGACTTCCTTAGCATCAAGTTCCATGGCTGATGCCAACCAAAGAATACATGAATTCCTTTATATTTCCTGACACAGTCTCCCTGATGTCACGGGTTTGAAATAAGGTCCATGCAGACACAATAATTTACTCTTTCTGATCCAGCTGAGATAAAGCTTAACTTGTAATCATTACTGGAGACACACTGGAGAGTATTAAATGTTATGAGTGATCAGATGGACCAAAAGCATAGGAAAAATGCAGGAGAGATTTGGCACAAAAAACTAGCATTCTTTATTGTCCTAGCTGTTGTAATTCAGTTCTAAGGACAAGACCTAATTGAGTACTAAAAAATATTCCCCGATATTTATGTCATAAGATAAATAAGGCTGAAAAAGATTGACTTTATTGTACAAAGCAGTTGGAGAGTATATAGATAATTTTTTTGATTTCGGTTTGCATATTTATGTTAGTCTTCATTTTTGATAATAAAGTACTATTTGTACCTTATCTTTTCACTGAATAGCTCCTGGAATAAAGAAAATGTGCTCTGACCATTTTTATTTCATTTTTTATTCTGGAATCTTTTTACCAGCTGCCTTCAAAATGTTAGCTGGGGAGATTAGACTGTCACTGATGAGGTAGTAGGTAAGAGGTAACCTGAATTTAATTACTGTGTGCATCTTATCGTGCTCATTGATTTCTCTTCATGGTTTCAGAGGATATTTTCCTGGTTTACACTAGTGTAATTGTAAATGTGAGTAAGATCAAAATCAGGCTGCAAAGATTTAAACAGCTTAAAACAAACATAAATTAGGAAATAAAAAGATACATTGTTTTGTCTACAGTTTTAAGGAATAATCAGAACAGTTTACATTGTTTTAGTAGATGTATTTTAAATATCTCATGATAAATGGATAAATATAGGCCTTTTCACACATGCACTAGAGTCAACAGTAATAAGATCTTGCCTTCATTGAGGAGAACACAGCTTTTACAAGCCTGAGCTAAGCATAGTAAGTGCCATTTTCTGTCAGCATGTCAGAGCACTGCTTTTGCATTTTTTCCCACTTGCCATTTTTGTCTTTTTAGTTCCATTTAAAAAATAAAGTAAAAATAAATGTGGTAAAGCAAGCAAAGGAGACATATTGAGAGGAGGGTGGGATCAGAGTAGGAATGTAAACTGGAGCACTAACTCTGACTTCCCTCTTTTTGCTCTGCCATTTGGAGTTTGCTAGGAAGGCACCAAAGCAATAGCTCTTTTATACCATTCTGAGTAGAAAGCCATGCTGTAAACGTGTGACCAGTCCTGCAATGGGCAAGGGGGGATATTTTTCCCATGACTTTATTTAATTGTTGTGTGCATCTGTGCGCTCACTTAAACCCCATCTGCACACTACTTCACAAACACAACCCAGCCTTCCCTGATCAGAATTAGGTACATGTTGGGCAACACAACTTCTACACGAATTTCAGGCAAGTGTTGAGAAAGCTTTAAACATCCGTATTAGTAAATATTCTGCTTATCAGTCAGAGCTCCTTGTGGAGGCTATTGGTAGGTGTTTCTCAGAGAGAATGATTTTTCTGGTATTATTCTATGTCAAGTTGCATTAAGGGGACCTTGACTGTTTTTGGTCCTTTTTGTTGTTGCTGTTGCCTTCTGAGTAGTTGATATTTTGTCAGTGACAGAGAATCTGCACTATTTATGGGTTTTGCACTATAAAACTACCGCAGCCCAGTCACATGGCTTCCTTTCCTAAGCCATCTGTCACAGAGGTCTGGAATTTTATGTGAATGTTGGTTGTGCAGACTTAACCCAAGTTTTTTTATTATGAAAAATGTCAGCAACTACAATATTTAGCATTTTACTTTACATTGGTCATTAAACTTGATTACTGTAGCCCTGTTTCATTGCTATAGTTACATATCAACTATGAAGCCAAAAAACACTGGGGCGATCATGGCAGAGCTGTATTGTCAGATCCTGGAGTGTGTGCTTGGCACTGATATAGTTAATATCTTGGATTTTTGTAACTAAGGTTTATTAATGCTGGTATAAAAATGTATTTGATATTATACAGATGGCATAAGATGTTGTGGTTACTAAGTTATTATCCAGGATAAGCTGCACTGTCAAATTCAAGGCTTAAAACTATCACAGGAGATTAAACTATTTACTAAAAAGGGGCAGAAAGATATAACCAAAGCGTCTTAGTATGAACATATTAGAAGTGTATTTACTTCCCATAAATATAATAAAACATCTCTCTCTTTAAGCTGTATGATTGAAAATGTGAACTTGGCTATGTGGGAGAAGCAAACATAAGAGGTGCCTGAGTTTCTGAACCAGGGACAAGCAGATGGCTTGGTGGTGCTTCAGTCTAGGTGGGCATCTGTGTCAGGCTCATGGATGCAAAAGGGAGTCATGCTGGCTGAGTGAAGAGAGATTGTTGGGCCTTAAAATTCTCATCTACCACCAATATTTCCCTTCTGATTCGGAAGATTTAATCAATCACATTTTACCTTTAGATGAGTCATTCCTGGCAGTGGTAGAAGGCAAGGCTGCATGAAGGAAGTTTGCCTCCTCAGTCCAGCCAGCGTGGCCATGCCACACATTCAGCACAGGGGAGAACTCTCTGTTTCACCACAACTCTTAAGATGCTCAGGCAAGGACAGGTTTCACTGCCCTATCTTTGGCAATTGAATGGTTGACTATCATCATGCCCCAGCAAAATTTAATGGGCAGAAAGAGAAAGGGCCTCCTCCTGCCAAAGTCTTTCTGAGGAGGAGGTCTAAGAAAGACAGACAAACTTCCCCCCTGGACATACCTGACTCTTTTCGATTTACAACACAACATCTAGGTGATTCACTTACGCTCTGAGTTTCACATCATATTAATCAAGGTAGGAAATCTTGGTTTATACAACCGTCTCCTACAATTACACAACACCAAACACATCTACCCCAAATTCCCAAGTGTTATCCAAGCTTTGTGGTGGTGCAAATCAAAAATATTAGTGATGACAATAACAGGAAGACAATGAGCAGTGTTAATTACAGCACTTTTTGTATAGATCTCTGGCACTGCTATTTATCTCCATAGTTTTTGAATGTTTTCCACCTTCTTCAGAAAACACTGAACTAGACTATTGAGTAGTCCTCCAGAAGCCACGTTTCATCTTTTCCCCTAATTGCCTTCAGTAAATGTTGGCAATAGTGAGGACTTTTCTTATATTCATCCCTATATAGAAAATATGTCAATATGCAGCGTAGCATATTAAGCACGAGGGCAAATTCGTTCTTGCTCACATTAATAAGATGCATTTGCAGCAGCTTTTTACCATTGCAAGAAGAAAAGTTCGTCCTCTTTTTCTGTGATCAAACAGCTTAAGGTAGATCAGTGACGTCTCCTTCCTTTGTTCTTGCACAGCCAAGCAGCATTTGCCTATTTTTGTGAGCAGGAGAGCTTCTCCCAGACTAGAAACAGAGGTTGGGTCTCTGCAACACACCTCTGCAATTAGTGGCTGCTCTCTGCTGTGCTTCCCAGGGAGCAAAGGGTTTTTTAACTTAGGCAGACTCCTCCATTAGGGAGAACCTCCTCAAGATCCTCCTGTGCCTCCCAGCCTAGTGGTCTCAGTGCAGACCCGTGCCTTAGTGGCCTAGTCAAATTATGATAAAGGCAGTACGTTATTTCAAGTGATGTAGAAAACCCTAGTGAAGATTTCTCCTACTGTGCTACTTTTAGATGTATTTCTTTCCTCCTCCTTCCCCCCCTCCATGATGCAGATGTTGTAATGTTTCCAGGATGTGGGGGGAAGGGAGGATATGTAATAGTAATGCTGTTGATGACCTAAACAATGCATTAATGCTTTTAACTGTGAATTGGGGTCATAGTTCTCTGTAAGAGTGAAAAGATCAAGAAGATTTAAAGATAAACTTTTTTTAAATAAAACTAGATTTAGGGTGTATAGGTTATGGTTTAGTGGCATCTTATTTAAATTCTACTTACTATGTTTAAGCTGAGATGCAGGGATATCATTACTGAAGCTACTCTTAAGTCTGCCTAAGAGTTGGACATTAACTGACATAAATCGAAAAGCTGGGTTTAGATTCAGATAAATTTAAATAAAAGCGTGCATTTATATTTATCCTTTAAAAGCACCACATGGTTATTTTACAGGCGTACTGTGTCCATATCTAAACATGTCTCTGTTTCCTGTTGCATGTCAGGGAGCTGAGATAGAAGTGGATGAAAATGGCACACTGGATTTGAGCATGAAAAAGAATCGAAGCCAAGACAAAGTTATGCCTCTCACTTCTTCCAGCACAGCACTTCCCACTCCTTCCTCTTCTCCTTTCAAAGCAAGCAGCATCCTGGTAAATGCAGCCTTCTACCAGGCACTTTGTGAACAGGAAGGCTGGGATACACCAATCAACTACAGCAAGACTCATGGCAGGAAAGAAGAAGAAAAAGAGGTATTTTTTCAGTTTCTGAGTGACTTTTTCCCTTGCATGAGAGACCATATGATAGTCTTTAGGACCATCTAGTACAGTTTAAAGGGAATCAGTTCTCATAGGTAGAGGCTTGTGAACATTGATCTGGTTTTAATGGTCTCATGGATGGGATATAAAAAAAAACCAACCCTGCTCACTTTGAAAAATCTTGCTTTCAGAGCCTATTTGTTAATGTCCACAAGTCTCTAAGGTAAGGGAAACAAAGGTATCCATCATTAGAGTCTGCTTTTTAAATTTTGTTCCTAATGGATCAGTTCTGTAACACAGATACCCAAATGGATTAGCAATCACCAGGGAAAAAAAGAAAAACAAAATAAAAATAACCCCAACAAATAAAATCAAACCAAGACAGTTCTTTCATGCTGAAACAAAAGACAGTTTTTCTGTACAAACTCTTCAGACCTCTAGATAACTTGCTATCTAAGCATTTAAACTCATGCTTAAAACTTTGCCTGTAATATCCTTTCACTGGGAAACTATTTCTTTTACATAGTGCAAGAAATTTCTCTCACTGAGTTTTAGATCTCCAGCTTGCAATTTATGCCATCAATCATCTAGAATGTCACTTCCAAATCAATAATAGTCTTGATTTTAGTTTTGTTTTTGTTTTGCTCTTTCATGTTTGCTTATCCTGTGTTGGAAACAAGGCAGCATAGTCTACTGTGGCCTTTCTTTCTTATTCTTCTACTTTGCTGGCAAGTTCAATTTTTTTTCTCTTGAGCCTGACTTTCATGATATGGACTGCTTTTATTTTTCTTAAGTCAGGAAGGGACCATGAGCTCTTTAAGAAGGTGATTAGATAAAGGCCTATGTTCCAGCTTTCAGAAACAAATTAAAATATGTCCTGGTTGAGAGGCTTTATAGTACTTACTCCTTGTTTGGTTTTATATATCTAATAATAGAATTTGATCATTATATTAATATGAAACTATCTTTCAAATATCAAATCTGACACTTCGAGAAGACACAGATGGGATAAAGCTATTTACAACTGAGGTTAGGGGATTCAGGTATCCAATTAAAAAAAACATCTAGCATTAAAAGATAATTCAGTTGAGTGAGGAAAAAAATCAATCAGCACTGAGTAGGGTGTTGCTATGTGTCCACTGTAAAAGCTTGCATTTCTTTAAGGCTGGGTTGTCTTGAACCCTTTCCAGTCTCCTCTTTGGGGCTAGTGATGGTCTTTATCTCACCATGACAGAACAAACCCTGTACCAGGGTTTTTGAGTGGGTTTTACGTGAAGCAGAGGGCTGAGGGCTCAGGCCTTTCCTATTCATGCTGCACAGTGAGCAAGCACATCCAGCTTTGAGAGACCTGCCTTGCTGCTGGGATCAAAAAGGTGTGACAGACGTGGCAGGGAACCTGTTGTGTCACTCCTCGTCCCTGCTGCCATCACAGCTCAGCAGAAAAGCCAAGACTGGAGCACCTCCACAGCCCTCCAGTCCATGCCTGGCTTTCACAAGGCCATGATGGGTGTCAGGATATTTCCCTGTCGCTTTCCAGCATGGGGAATTTGAGGCAACTAAACTATCTAACAGGACATAATGGTCCAGTGCACTCAGGCACTGGTGCCCCTTGCACTCGGTGCTTTGACACTGAGCATTTTGTCCCTAATTGAAGATCTGGCCCCAGATCTCTGCTGTGAGATTTTGACATCCCAGGGAGCCTTGATACGTCCAGTGATGTCAGGGCCAGAGGCTCTGTTTTCAAAATCAAAGACTGGCAATTATCCTTATGCAAAGAAAATGACTGATTATATCTATTTCTAATTCATTGTTATCTGGTTCATATGCACAACAGTTGCTTAATTTTGGTGGTAATTTCCAGAAAATATTGTCTCTCTCTCTCTCAGCAAAATAGCCTGTCCAGATGCCCCCTTAAAAAAAAAAAAGCAGAATTTGGAAAAAGCTCAAAATCTCTCCAAAAGGAAAGCACTGAGAAATAACTAGAGCTGTCAGTTAGTTCAACTGTCAGTTCTCCAAAGATTTCAGGGCTTAAAAATGTTAAAAGTGCCAGATGCTATTATCTGTTATTCATGTTACCATTATGTTCTGGTCTTTGCTGAAATCAATATAAACTTCCATCTGTACATTAATGGAGTATCATTGCTTGCTTTCTTTCAGTAGTGTGCATGCATGAATACACACATGCTCTTTGCAGGAAATAGCAGTGCTTGGACCAATTGGGTTGGTTCTGATTTTTCTTTTAGTCTGAAATCCTTTAGATTTTAATAGCATTTAACTCTAAATCCATTCAAATGGAAAAGGAAAAATTATACATACAGTTGGGGTTGTTGACTAGCTGTGAGGATCATCACCCAACATACCAGAAAGAGAGAAGTGCTAGAGGTGTTTTCCCAAAGAATTATCTCTCCCTCTAAAGATAAACAGCTGGAGAAGCACACAAGCCAAGACATGATGGTCTACTTTTAGTCTTAAGTGCAGAGGATCAAAAGTATTTGTTCTGTATTTCTGACCTTCTGTGTTTCAGACAGATGCAACCCCTTTTGGGCCACGTGTAGCGATGTAAGAAAGGCAGAGTTTCAGTATTCCTTTGCACTGTCCTGATTTTGCAACTTTTATATATATCTGAAGATTTCATGCTGCTCGAATAACACCAAGTGTCCCTCAAGGAACTAAGAAAATGCTGAAGTGGTCACCTGTTTTAATGTCTATATTTCTCACATACTCCTGGGAAATACACTAGGAAAAAACTGTATAAAAGTGTTGGTGTATACCTTTAGTTTAAAAAAATTACAAATCTTAATAGCTCAGTTCAGGAAATTCACCATTAAGGTTTGAAAAAAACCTGCCATTTTTTGCAGTTCCTGAAAAGGAAAATTCTGCAGTATAAGTTATACTGGTGGCTGTAGGTGTACTCCTGAAAATCTTCACCATGAAATCTTATTTTTATTAAATGACTCAGTGAAATGAAGCTGTGACCTGAAATACTGTAGCATTTCATCAAGCCTTGGATATACATAATTCTCCATCAGTCTGCTCTGTCCATCAGGTATCAAACAGTGACACGATGAATAATTCACACACACAAAGTTCCTGGTCCATCACCAGTGAAAGATCAGGATATCTTTAATTTAAAATAAAGAACACAAGTTGCACATATGAAAATATTAACACATCCTGCAGCACAAACAGTTATGGCTGCTCTGGTGTGCTGCAGGTGCATCCTGAGGTGCACCCAGATGAAGACCACAGTGGAGTTCTAGAGGGTTCTTTTCACCACCTCCTACTACAGGCTGCTCTTAGAAGAAGTGGAAAATGCTGATGTATGCCTGGTTTCAGGCATAGGATCCAGGATAGGAATAGGATACACAGGATCCAGGCAAGGCATGCTTTGAATTTTTAGAAACACACATCATTTCAGTGATGCAGATGTAGCCTGGCAGAGTTAGTTGTTAGACAGGAAACTGATAAACCAACCTTCTTTAACCTTCGTTAAATTAAGTGGAAACCATTTTACCTGTGTTTTTTGAAGCTACTTTGACATCTGATCCCTTCCAGCTGGCAACAGGGGGTTAGCATTTTTTGTTGTTTCTTTGTGGAGCTTTTGATTTTACAGTAACTTGCACCGATGATGATTCCTGCCTGCACTTACGTGTTTTTAAGAAAGGTAGGTCAGAACCTGTGGACAGAAGTAGTCAGGAATTCAAATACCCAGAGCAAAATCCTCCTTATATGCCACTGCCAAAATCACCCCTATATGCCACTGGGAAAAAGATTTAACCCAACTTTGAAAAAGTATCCTTGATGTTTCTTGGATCTTGAACAAAGCTGACATCCATTTTCCCACTTTTGCATTTTAGTACTTTAGTTTCCATGTTTGGAAGACTTTCAATCATTTATTATTTCTGTACTAACATTTTATCAAGACCTTCTGTAGTTTCTTAATTTCTCTGTTGTTCCTTATCTGAAGTTCTCCTTCAGAAATATAATTCCCCAAGCCTGAAATATATGAGGGTTTTTCTATTTATTTAAAATAATTACTCATTAATTACTGTGAAAGAGTGTTTAATAAAGCAGAGTATATGTATTTTTGCTTTCTATATTTGTAGCAGATTAGACTATTCCCAAACAAATTAACCCCACAAATGTGGTTTAAAAAAAAATCATTAGTAATTGCTACAGCAATAATATGGCATCATTTCTGTAAGTCTGTAAAGTGTGAGTTACAGTAGGCAGTAGGTAGCCAGTAGCAGAAAGCAGAAGCAAGTCGTATTGAAGATCCAGCCTCCAAACGGGCAAGGACGAGCTGCCAGAACTGAGGAGCATATGGAAGCTTTATCAGAAGAAACATCCCTGCAGAGCTTACAAGACCCAGGAGGCAGAAACTCCATTTTCAGTCCAGATTCAACTCAGCCCTGCACTCTGTGCTCAGAGCTCTGCAGACAACCCTGCTCCTCTGTCCTGGCATGTTTGTCAGCTGCACGAGCCCAGAGCATCCGTGGCACCAGCACTGTGAGTTTAGCAGAGGCTGGAACCTCCCCCTCTCAACCAAAGGCAGCAGTTTCTGCTCCTACAGGTGGTAATCTCTGGGAAACACCTGAGTATCGCAACGGAATCACAAAACCAACATGAAGTTCAAGGAGGGATTAATAGAGGTCTGATAATTGATGCTGTAAGTTTTGGAGAATTCTCCAATGATGAAATAGCTACAGAGCATCCTTCCAAAAATAAAATACTTATCTTTCATAAAGATAATAATAATTGAAGGCATTAAGTCTCAAAACAGTATAAACCAAGCTATTTTGAAGTGATCAAAGAAGATTTTTCAGAAAAAGAAAATAACTTCCTTCCAAGATTCCAAGTTTCCAAAATGCCTTCCTAAGGGAGTCCACCATACCATCCACCAAACAGCATGGTAGCAGTGATGATTTTGATCTACAAATACAGAAGGACTACCCTTAGCAGCCTGCTATTAAGAAAGCTTCAAATTTGTTTTGTTCATTATTATTTTTATTTTAACAAGAATCTGCTCTTTCAATAAGATAAGAGGGCGTTCCATTCCACAGATCTAAAATACTTTTTAGGTTATTTACATTTGTGTATGCAAATAACACTTTTTAGAATTTATGACTGCAATTTTGCATTTTATGGTGTAATGGTCACCATTTCAACTGTATTCAAAAGTCAGAGATGTACTTACATGGCAAATAAAAAGAACGTAACTACCAAAGTCTTGTTTGGCTCTACCAATAACCACTTTTCTCTGTGTATTTCTCTTTGACCTTTATCATCATCTTATGAAACAAATACAAACCTCTCCTATATATGGCTTAAACTAGCATCTGGTTTTGGAAATATTTACACAACATTTTTAAAAGTCTCACTGTAAGAACTTGAAACTATGATATACTAAACTTTCTTAATTTCTCTCCATCATTTCTTTTAAATTTCTTTCCTTTTTTTTAAGTTTTACAAGAGGTTCTCTTCTTGCCATGGCAAATTGTTTCTTGAATCTGTGGGACAAATTGTTTCTTGAATCTGTGGGAGGACTTGAAGAGAGAAACCTTTTTTTACATTCTGATCTAATATTTCAGAAAGATCCAGTGGGCTCTCCAGAAAACATGGAGGAAAAGAAGTACCCAGGAGACGTCTCCATACCGAGTCCTAAACCCAAGCTCCATTCAAGAGATCTCAAAAAGGAACTCATCACGTGAGTCACAAAAAATGCTGCATTTTCCTTTGCCCTGGTAAAGACTGGCTATGCTGCTGTTCTGATTTGAAGTAGATTTGTAGGAGCTGAGCACTGATACTTGCACAATTCACTGCCTGTATTTAGTTCCACATTGTGGGTGTGCAGACATGAGGTTTGGAGCTGTGACAAGCCAGGATGTGCCTGGGGGTCTAGATGGATTAATGACTAAATTACAGTGGGTGCCACTCCTTGTTCCTCAGACAAATAGGTAACAAGTGGACAACATCTCTTCTAAAAAGCACACAGTTTCATAACATGCTACAGACTGGCTCTGCTAATGCTTACATAATTAAATAAGCTTTAATTGAACAATTGTCATTATAGAGCCATTGCTTAGAGCTTTCGTAGAAGCAGTCAGGATTTCTCAGACAGAAAACACGCAGAGTTCATAAAAAGACAAAATACAAGACAAAATGGGGTTTTCCAACATGTAGGAAATGTCCTTAATCTGCTTCTTTCCAAGCAGAATTAGTTATTCAGTTCTGCTGAGAATCCAGTTGCTGTGGGAATTCACGCCCTGGGCTAATACTCTCTTTTCACAATTACTGAGATGCACTTGCTCTGTGTTAAGTTCCAAAACTTTACTATCTAGAACTGCAAATAGGTCCTATTAAAACTGTCTGCACACAACAGCTTGTTTCAGTTTAGAATTGTTCACTAAAAATGTCCCAAGTAGTTCATAACACAAGTCACTTTTTAAAAGCCTCACCTACGCTCTTCACAAAATCCCTTTGGGTTCGTTCATATCAATATAATTTTGATATTAACACAGAGTTTTCACTGTAACAGTCAACTAGGACTCAGCAATCATTTGTGGCACTTTTCTTTTTGTCCCAAGCCAGAGCAGGTCTCTTTGAACAAGTCTGGTCCATATCACTTAGTGATGATAGCCCATAACATATCACTGCAGGCTCACCCATAAATAAATGAGTCACGTCCCCCCAACCTGTGTCCTGCACTCCGGGCTCGGTGGCACTGAAGCAGTTAGAGCTGCCTCTAGAATTTACATTTCCCTGGGGCAAACTGCAGTGAAGAGCAATTCTTTCCCCTCATGTCATGCAGCCTGCATGTTGTCTACTCACCACATTATATCTGCAGATGTAGTTCATGACCTAAATTGCTACAGGTCAGGTTGTTTTGCCTCTTCTTCTAAAACAAATGTATACAAAAATCACTGGGAGTTTATTTGCTGAGGACTAATGGCTTTTCTTTTGTAATATTTATTCCTTTGTGATACTGACCTGTTTTGAGGTATCTGTAATATACTTTTTTACTCTCCTAAATAATAACAAAATATTTACTAGGACAATGATGAGCTTAGAGTGGTTGTACTCTATTATATTCAAACAGTATCTAAAAACAGGTATCTGAAATGTAATTGTGCCAAAAATTAAATAAGGAATAGTTTTAATTTACCAGAAGAATCTATAAGCAACATAGGGATCAGACCACAATCTTATGATCCCACTGAGCTCAGATATTTTACTGAACAATTCAGTACAGTTGGCTCCATCATGAGGAAGCTTTTAAAATGACATGGGCACTTGCAGAGAAAAAATTTTGAACATGGTTAGCACAGTTGGAGCAAACTACTGTATCTATACAATCTTCTACCATGTGCTTTCTATTTTTCCATGTTAGTTCTGTTGGCCATAACAGCATTGCTCAGGTTGAAATGAGCTGTGAAAATGAGGCTGATGTCTTCCTAAGGCTTTTTTACAGATTTGAAAAACTTCCTAGCATTCTGCCAGCTCAGAGAAAATAGCCAGGTGAGCATTTCAGGCACCCCTTTTTCATTGGCACAGAGCACTAGCTAACAGTTTTTGCACAGCATCTGCTTGCCCTTTTAATTCATATTCCCAGTGAGAGAAAAACAGCTTTTTATAAGGCAACTCTTCAAGGTTGGTGTTAGAGTGTTTTAAAGTACTGCACAAAGGTGTATTTAATTCACCTCCCCCTCCATGCACAAGTTGCATTTCTTGATACCTTTGCCCTTTTGCAGACGACTGTATCCCAGTTTGATAAATAACTTCAGTGTTACAGCTGAAGAAGGACTAAGGAAAAAGAGAAGCTATAACATCTTCTCCAGGTCAAGCATACCTCCATCTCTTGGTTTAAATGAGTATATCTGTTCTGTTAAATGTAAACCATTGTCTTGGTTCCAGCCAGAACAGGGTTAAATTTGGCAGTAGCCAGGGGTGGCTGGGACCTGGGGGTTATTCTATAACCTCAACCAGGGAGAAAGTTTTCCTTCCAGTCAAGTAAGCTTGGCAAAGGGAGCAGTGACACCAGTTCTGTTCTGAGCAATCATTTGCCTACCTTGTGCACTTACGGATATTTTTGCTTTTACCATTCATTTTACCTCATTAAATTGTTCTTATCTCAAGACGTGGCTTTCACCTTCTGTGCCTCCAATTCTACTCTCCAACCTGCCACAGGGGAAGGAGAAAGGGGGGGTGAGCAAGCAGTCTATGGATTGGACAGTCTTGGTGGGAGCACCAATCTGCAGAGTACCATTCCCAAACCACAACACCCACCTTTGTATCACTTCTCAGTTCAGCTGAGAAACAGCTTGAGAAAGTTTTGTTCTCTTCTGAAACTTCAGATGTGCAATACTGACGTGCTTTCTGTTCTGCAAGTAACCCTAACACCTTTCTCACTTTTATCAGTAAATAAATGTTGAATATGTTTCTAAAAAAGGTGCCTTATTTTAGTCAGAAGTGATAGGAATTATTTTAAATATCACTGTTCTCTGGCCCTCAGTATGTTATCAGAAACTTCAGCTCCAAAATTAATGATTCGTTGTGAAAATGTTGTGCCAATAATAAAAAAGTCTTTTTAGGAACCCACTTTGTAAGCAAAATACCTATGCAAAGATGACCCTACACAGATTAAAAAATAAGGGCTTGAATTATTTGCATTGTAGAAATAGGAGAAAATTTTTCCCTCTGTGCTTCAAGTAATAATTAAAAAGCAAAAGTGAAGTTTTTCTAGATTTCTGCAGTGTCGTGACGGTGTGTAATGCTGAACGTGATTGCCCTAGGGATCATTACATAATTGACTGCAGAGTTTGGTGAGCTATGTGGTGTATTACATATACTCTAATTGCTCATTCCTTTTTTTTGCATAGCTGTCCAACCCCAGGCTGTGATGGCAGTGGTCATGTAACAGGAAACTATGCCTCACACCGCAGGTAAGAAACAACAGGAAGCCTCAAACAGGAAACAGACCTACTTCTAGCTCTTGTCACCTTTGAACCTTTTTGTGCTAACCATAGATAAGTATTCAAAAGCAATTTGCAGAAAATAATCCACAGAGAAATGTGGCTGTTTTCCCTGGTTTTGTTATATTTGTGAGGGTCTGGACTTAATACACTGAGGCAGTTCAGCAGCATATGCTTATTACTGCAGCTGTAGTTCTCAGCTCAGGTTCTTCAGACCTATAGAGAAGTCATTTAGTGAAGTTTGCATTTCCCTGAGTGTACAAGCAGTCTCTATAGAGATGCTGTTGCATGTGGTTATAAATCACACCTTCCTATGAATGGCTTTGAAATTCATAATCTGCTATTATAACCTGAATTAAATATTTTCCTCAAAATCGCCTACTGTCAACCTAGGTGTTGAAACAATAATTTTCTTCTTTTCCCTTGGGAGCAGAATGGAAGTGTTTTCTGCCTCCTACCACCCACATGGACCAGATCCTCTAGCTGTCCTTCATATAGGAAATATGAAGGATGGATTCTGTGTACCACTGTCCCCTCACAGCTAAGCTTTACAGGGGCTAGAAA
This sequence comes from Cisticola juncidis, assembly GCA_013400215.1. Lineage (NCBI taxonomy): Eukaryota > Metazoa > Chordata > Aves > Passeriformes > Cisticolidae > Cisticola > Cisticola juncidis. The sequence continues at coordinate 199,497 of VXBR01007309.1, forward strand.
CCTTTGTCCCTAACTATATACTTTTTTTTAGTGATTTAAGAACCACATAATTATGTTGGCTGGTCCTTTTTTGCCAAGAATAAATATTTGAGAGTATAATTTTAACTAATATAAATCATAGATCATCTGGCTGTTGATGTTTTAGATGAAAATAAATGCTTTGCTTCAGTAAAGTATTTCACATCAGGTTTTCTTTTCAGTGTTTCTGGGTGCCCATTAGCTGACAAGACATTAAAATCCCTTATGGCTGCTAACTCTCAGGAGCTCAAGTAAGTATTGACAATAGCACAAATGTTATTGTTTTATATCTTCGACAAACATGTTCCCTGTATTACTGAAGTTGTAAATTTGAACTGCTTTGAGCAGTATCAAACCTTTGTCTGAAAAGTGTTGAGAATTGGTTTGAAAGCTTCTGAGTGAAAGAAAGTTTACTTTTCTCCATTTTTCTTTCTTCATTTTTGTACCCCTTCGTTTTCATTAATTAATCAGGACCTGGGGGGACAAAAATTGTAAACACTAGGAAAGATGCAGTTTTCCCAGTATTTATGAATCAGAGAGGAATAGAAAATATCTAATACATAAGAGTGATCTGGCAACTGATCCAGATAGAATTAATCAGAATTATTTAGACAGAAATAAATCTAGTTAGAATAAATCTAAAAATGAGACCAGAATACCTGCAAATCCTTTTTTATTATTCACTACCCTATACTATGTGTTTAATGTCACTGAAGCAGACATCAAGTCATATGATTTTGTGCTGGCATAATTCTCACCATGAAATGTCACTTACAAAAGGACTGTGCATGCTTTGCTATATAGACAGATGTATAGGGACATATGAATATTTCAAAAATCTGTAGTCAAGAGAGGCACTGGCAACCAGTCATCTAGTTATTGAATTGGCTTTGTCAATAAGGATGTGGGGAAAAGGGAAGGATAATTAGAGTTCTTTCATAGCTTTCCCTCTGCAACTTGTAAATTGGATCCCATAATAGATGGCTAGGAAAAACTCATGAATGCATGCAAAAAGGGGAGAGCCCTGTGACTGTCCTTTCTGTCCTTTAAGTTAATCCCCAGTCCACATAGAAGAAAATAAAGTCTGATAAAGGCATTATTTGCCTTTTCTAATGGTATTGATAGCAGAAGTGACTACATTTAGGCTTGGCTCAGTGTTTGGCTTCCCTAGATCAAATTTTATGGTCTTATTCCCTAGCTTTACAACTTAAGTTATAATTGAAATGCTGAACTGATGGTAGCTATGAAGTTGAATGCACAGAAGATGCAGCAAAATAGCAACAAAAGACCATTTATATAGGCAGCTGTCCAAAGCAGTTCACAAAGCCAGTAGGTAAACTCGCACATTGGCACAACGCTTCATTTTTTGACAACTCTGATCCTCAAAGGTATAAAATTTAGGTTTATTTTGTTTTAAAAGAGCTGAATGGTTAGCAAGGAACTGACTTGCAAAAATGCTGACAAACTTGAAGTCATTTGCTGAGTCATATATATTTGTCCCTGCTTTTATTGGCTTTCTGCCATACAAAGACACTCACACAAATATTTTGAATAGTTGCTCCTCATGCATCACCCCCCCCCCGCCCCATTCATGTGTGAATAAGTAAATTTGCATACCAATATGGTTATTTTTCCACTAAAGCTCCTAGAGTTTTGGTCATGCCATAAGGAAAGAGGAGCAACAGCATATGACTTAAATGACAAACTGCACACTGTACGCCATGTATAATAAGTGAGTTGTGAAAGACAAAGTCAAAGTTCGTGGACATTTCACAGACAGAAATATGTTGCATAACGCAGTTAGCATTTAATTTCAATTAACTAGAAAAAGAGCAAAAATCAAAATCTGTTCACAGACAATTCGCAAAAGGAAAAAAGGCTAAATAAAATTATTTTTCACAAATGCACCACCTTAATTTAGGTTCCTGCAAACCTAGTTCAGGTGATATTTTGAACAAAACTCTGCTTCTGTCTAAATTATATCTTATTCCAAAATGCTGCATACACGCTTGTGCTGGTATAGTGATACCAATAGTTAATTTTAGCATTGCTGTGTGAGCAGAGGGCATAAATGCTCATAGAATCAGGCCAGAAAAGTACCCTCATGTAGTTAGGCATGAATATGAAAAAGCTGTGTATTTTTTCCAAATGTTATTCATGTTTAATTTGCCAGAATCAAGATAAGATTTTGGCTTTAATTATGAAACTCTATGCCAGCAAAGATACAAGGCTTCCATGTGATCCACAGTTTGGAAATAAGGAAGATCTGCTCAGAAAATGGGGCTGTGTTTCAGACTCAAGAAAATTTCTATATGAGAATTCTTGCTGCTCAGAACAATCTGAGGTGGTCAATTTAAAACATAGTAAGTTTGATGATGAGTCAGATTTTAAAACTAAAAGGGATAATTGTGGCTGATATCCCATTTAATCAAAGACTTGCTTATCAAACCTTAAATAATTTTAAATTTGTACTTTAGAGAGGTATTTACTTACAATTCAGAAAATTTTAGGAATAGGTATTTAGTCCTATCCTTAGACTAGTTTTTCTAGTGGTTAAATGTCAACTTCTAGGAGAGATTTGAGCAGTTTCTCTACATGGGTTCCACATAAAACTGATACTTATTTATATTCCATAGCCAGTATAACAAATTTCAGAAAATGGTTTTCTCAGCTGACCTCTCTGGGTTTGCCTTAGCTACAGTTCATATCCAACACCTCTGCTGAGCTTTTGAGGGAGGAAATATATCAGAAGTGCTCCAAAATCTGCAGCTGCTTAAATTTTACATGCAGTTGTAGTTCATCTTCCTAAAGATAAAGCAATCCTCTTGGAAAAAGGGACAAAATAGAAGGTATTCAATGCCCATTTGCAAAAATTTATATATGAAATCACTGAGAGATTTATTTTTGAATAACAAATTTGGAAGAATTGGAAAAGAACTTGTAACCTACACCCACCTGAGGGTTGACATCTCTTAATTTGATGTCCTGAGACCTCTGGCCCTTCAATTTAAATCTTATTTCCTTGGCTCTGCACAGGAATCCATTATAGAGGATGACTCCCTAAACTGAGATACCAGTCCAAACACCTCTTAAAAGCTGATGAAATTCCACAATATTACTGATTGCAAGGCAATAGATTTTTCGTGTATTTTGTGTTCTGGAATTGCATAATCCATAAAATGATATAATCAATATTTAGAAAACCCAACCCAGTGGTCAAGATTAAGTCCTGCTAATGAAGCCTTTTACTTATTTGTCAGTAGTCCACCTGAAATATCCTTTTACAGTTTCATTAGTACTGACAATATCTCAGCCTCAAATCTTCAGTGACCTCTAGAACAGCTTGGATTCCAATCCAGTCAGAAATCTGTCTGCTGCCAGAAGTGCTAAATACAGATGGGGTGATACAGAATTTAGTTCAGTGTCCTTTTTAAGTATATTCACAACTCCAGACTTTCAGATCTGAATGTCTCATACAAAGAGCTTTTCTTGAATTAAACTCCACCTTCAGTCTATGCAGGGACCCCTTCCATCTGTGATCATCTGATAAAACAAGTAGCCAAAATTAATTTCCTTAGTTTTTGGCATGTTTTCTGGATTTACTTGTGAGAATTCACACTCTCCAGACATCTGCCCTTGCTGCCTGCTCCACATGACACTGTGCCCAGTCCTTGTCCCACACTTAAACTGGTCAACATTTAGTTCTACACAGTCAAGCATATCCTGGCACTCTGCAAACCCCCACCTTTACCTTTGCTGTCAGTGAGACGCAAGTCATTCTGTCAAAAATATTTTGTTCACTAAGTGTAGTCATGAAATGTTTTGACATTATTAAAAAAAAAGTCACACCTTTCTTTATTTGAAATTGTTTGCTGAATTCTACTTGAATCAATGCATAAATTTGTTCATGTCCAAAAGAAGTCAGATTTTTTGACAAATTAATTGTTCAGAGAAAACTAGTTTTAAATATTCTGTGAAGAGATGCACCTGCACCCTCAGATGTGCTATTACAATTATTTTGTAGGTGTTTTCCATGGCAGCTTACCAAATGACTAGATGAAATCACGAATCTCTTTCACTCAGGCAAGATTCAGGAACAACTGAGACACTTAAGACCATATTGAACCCTGTAAGCTTCCTTAATGGTTCAGCACATTATTTGGCACAACTCCTTATGTAATTCTGATACTCTGTAAAAACAATAGCATTTCAAAGTCCCTTGGGGTTGCATAGTATAAGAACTTTGTGTTGTAGCATACAGAAACATTGAAAAAGCTGGCGTAACTTCTAAGGCAAATGTTTTTTGGTGCTGTTTTGTTTGCTGAGACATGTTTATATTTAGTGAACCAAGCCACCCCACAAATATAAACAGCCTTAAATTTATATATATATATATATATATATATATAATATATGTATGAAAAAAATAAAATCCCTGCACTTCTGAGATGAATGGTGTTACCAAGGAGGTTCTGCTCCAAATCCCACAGAGGTCAGTGGAAAGCCCTACTGACTCAAGTTAGCTTTTGGGGCACAGCAAGCTAGAAGCAACCCCTGTCAGACTGCTGGCAAAAGCAGAGTAATAGGCAGGTTTTTCTTTTCTTTTTATTGTATGGCTATTTCAGCATTAAACATTCATACTTAAAAAGGCTTGTTTGTCGTGCATACACAGAGAAAACCCTTAACTATGAGAAATAAGAATAATCCAATTGCTCAGCTGAACACCCAACTGAATCTCAAGCTAGAAAGAGATGCTCCTATGGTGTGCTTACAGTGCTAGAATACACAAATTATTAAATTCAAACTCTGGCTATCATCTACTGCTGCCCAAAAGTAAAACTGCTTCTCTGCTTTCATATCCCCTTCTGTAAATACTGGCAAAGTGCTTATTTATATCTCTACCTGAAAACATCATACTAATAACAAACAAACACATAACAGCAAATTTACAAATAGATCTGTATCAAGCTGCTTTTCTTCTTCTCTTTGCAATGCTGATTCTGTACAAGGAAAAATGTTTGATGCAAACATTGATATAAACTAAGTAAATCTACACATCATATACAATATATTTGACATTCCTTATTAAAATTCTGCTATTAAAAAAATGCCTCCCCAAAAAGAGGAAGTCTGCTTATTTCAGAAAAAAAAAAAAGAAAAACAATCAAACAGTGAGAGGAAGGTTTAGTTATTCAGCAAAAGCTCTGCTATTCTTTTTCTGCTCTAGACAAAATACGGATTGTGCACTTTATTTACTCTGTATCTTTGTGACTGTATTTTGTAAACCGCCTGTATTGTTCCATAGGTGCCCAACACCTGGCTGTGACGGCTCTGGCCACGTGACAGGGAACTATGCATCCCACAGAAGGTAACAACCACCCCATCACATGGGGCTGCAGTGCTCAGGGCTCCCAGCAGAAAGAGGTGGCTCTTATTCTGTGTGCTTCTTTCAGCTTGTCTGGTTGCCCTCGCGCCAGGAAAGGAGGTATCAAAGTCACTCCTACCAAGGAAGAAAAAGAAGACCCTGAACTTAAGTGAGTGCAGAAGCAGGGGTCCACCACCAGTGGAGGGGGGAAATGGCCTGTAAGAGCTCAGGACTTGAGGAATCATAGGGAGATGCCCCAGTTAATCTCAGCCATGCGAGAACAGTGCCCAGAGCTGGAACCAAACCAAGTGTTTCTGCTTCTAGTGGAGTCCATCACCTAGGAGACTGAACAGTGAGGAAGGATTGCTGTATCTGCTTGCATTGCTCCAATTATTTTAAAGAGTGCTATGCGAGTGCCAATTGGTTGAAAAATTTGGCAAAATGAAGGAAAATTATTACTGACTGAGGTGAAACATGTCAGCTAATTAAATCAGAGTGACACCTTCAAAATATGTTCCAGAGAACTTAAATATCTGTAAGTCTCATGTCTTTATTTATGAAAATTTCATTTACAGGGAAAACTGGAAACTCAGCAGAGATTCACTACACTCCTGGCTTGAATGCACATTCTGTTAAAATTTGTAAATGACAACTGCCAGGATAAAAAAGTGAAGGCTGAGTTGCATGGAACGTTGTCTTAATACTTGCTAATGATATACATTACAGAGCAGCATGAAAAATTCCTTATCCTTTCTTTGCAAGTATTTTCATGGGTTTCCATGCAAGTTTTCCAGTTACAGGAACCCACCCTCTGCTTCATACCAGAAACCGAGATAGAAAAAAGACAATGTTGACTTTCCATACACTTGAAGAAGTGTGATTTAATTTCACACTTTTATCATGCCCGTGATAGAATTTCAGTTTTCTTTTCTGGTAAAATACTATCTAAATGAATGTCTTATTTTCTAAATCTCTACAACTGTAATTTAAATTGCCTTATTTCAAGATCAGCTGAACCCCCATAACCCAGCTTGGCAAGAATTGGGTGCTCTGGTACAGTGTGCCACCAGGAACCAAGCTTTACTCTATTAAAGCAAAGTAGCAAAGGCAACCAGAATTATTTTCTCAGAATTTTTTGAGACCGTATTTGCCAGCTGTCTCCAGTGAAAATAAGTGTTCTTTTGCTGTGTTTCTGTAGATGTCCAGTGATAGGCTGTGATGGCCAAGGTCACATATCAGGTAAATACACTTCTCATCGCACTGCTTCTGGTTGTCCTTTGGCTGCCAAGAGACAGAAGGAGAGTCCTGTCAATGGGTCTGCACTATCCTGGAAACTGAACAAACAAGAGCTGCCACACTGTCCTTTGCCAGGCTGCAACGGGCTGGGTCATGTTAATAATGTTTTTGTCACCCACAGAAGGTATAACTTTGTGTTTTCTCTTTTCATTTTTCCTTAACATTCCACTTTGAATTGGCAACATGTGAGTTTAGAGTCAGAATAAATTGTGCTGAAGTCTTTTGAGTAATAACATTGCAGCTAAAGTAATACAAAAGAGAATTACTTTGAGAGACTTCAACTTTTACGTTTTTTTCTATGTTCCCATTGAAGCATGACTTTCCAAGGTGTTCAGATTAGCACAGTGCCTGTGCATTTGAAAATTAAGTAGAGTTCTTTCCTGGGGAAATATGTTGTATCTTCATATCTTAAAAGAGAGAGAGAGAGAGAGAGAGAGAAATATCATTGAAATGTCATCAAAGAAGTTTTAGCCAAGAGTAGTTCATTTCATCTTTCTACTAGTGGAAAATTTGTACTCATAAACTTTGTATTTAAACAGCCAAAGTTACACAAAGAAAAAACAATAAGCATGCAGCACTCATGGATTAAAGAAGTTCGAGGTTATTCCAATCTTACAAAGAAATGTATCCTTACAGAGAAGGAGTCACACATAAAACTAACAAAAATAAACACCACCTATCACTGTGAAAAATAATAATCTGACCATGTTGAATCAAAAATGATCAGTCTGATTGGCAAGTTTGGTTTTCTGTCTTTAACAGTAATTAAATCTACATTCTCTATCTCTTTTGCCTTCTTTCTAACATTTTGAGCCAACCTCTCCAAAACAAGAAATGTCCAAGGTCATTTGAAAAAATTCAGTCAGAGTCCAATGTTATCCTAATTTTATTTCCTACATCCCATCTAAAAGTCTTTTTATTTGGACACTACTGTAAATTGTGGCTTATTAAGCAAGCAGCAAAAACTGTATGCTAGCTGGTAACAATTCACAGTACAGATGACTCCTGTCCTACATAATGCTGGGTCACTCTCAAAATCACAGGAGTTAAAATGATGTAGCAAATATAACTTTTTTTGATATCCTTTCCCAGGACATTGTTACTTGGTACTAACAAGTAACTCATGGCTATCAAACAATCTCCCAGTTAGCTATCTACTCTGGGCAGAGAATATAAGCAGAAATTTAGAACTGAAGAACTAGATTCTTTCCCTGTATAGATTTAGCCAAGCTAATGAAAGCTTAGGTTTTGCTGCTTTATTGGTTTTTCTTCTATGTGGAAATGCCATGTCTGTTAGGATTCTCTTTCTTTTTTTTTCTTTTTTTTTAAATTTTTGCACCCACACCTTCCCCCCCCCCCCCCACCCCCCCCCCCCCCCACCCACAACCCATT
>VXBR01007309.1:207577-218850 GCA_013400215.1 Cisticola juncidis
CATCCACATCCACACACATCAACCATTTTCCTGTGGAACAAAATTTTCCCTTACTCCTTACTCGGCTACACCTAAAAACAAATTCTTCTGCCAGTTCTTCAGCATATGGGTATTTCTTCTTTGTTATTTATAAAGATAGTATTAAGACAGTGCAATTCCTCTTAGCCTTTTAGTGGGCTATAAAAATTGCCTCAGATAATTACCAGTTGATGAAATTGTAAGCTTTGAAATAGCAAAATGTAATTTAATGTGAACAGTGGTTAAAAAGCAAACTGACTATATAATAGAACCATTCAAAAAAGCTATTACAGCCTATAGGGTATGCCCAGAGTTATTACTGTATTGATCATTATTATGTATCAACAAAGTGATACAAGAATTGTGCTCTGTGGACATCATCCCATTAACTAATTTTTTTTAGGACAGCAAACCTGCCATTTTAAGGGACCATACTCTCCTCTCCTTTGGAGCACAATCCCTTGATAAAAGCAGTTATAAGTGTTCAAACTTTAAGAATTCTGTAAATGCATCTTCATATAGCTTAACAATAGCTGCTACTGTAATTTTGATTATTTTGAAATATGCTTAAGAGTTGTTTACTCATAGATTGAGATTTCTGTGCCAATTTTCAAGCTGGAATATACAGCTAAATGACTCTTTATGAGTTATGTCATTCCCTGAAGCCATGCTATAATGGAGATACTGATGTGACCTTAGGTACAGAGGTCTGTCCAAGTGCATGATAATATTGCCTGAAAGGATTGTTGCCATTTTCAAGTGGGTGCTAATGTTTTTTGGTTTTTTTTTCCTATCCGTTTCAGCCTGTCTGGTTGTCCTCTGAATGCCCAAACCATAAAAAAGGGCAAAATTTCGGAAGAATTAATGACTATCAAGCTTAAAGCAAGTGGCGGTAAGGAGATCTGTAAAAAACAATGACATTTATTTAGATAGAAGGGCCTTGACTCCTATTTATACTTGTGCCCCTTTATGCCATTCTGGCATTAATTCTCACTACTTTCAGTTGTCTCTAGCAATAAAAAAATCTTGACTAACAAAAATATTTGCATGAGAGATTATAAAATTATTTTCATCTTGATAACTCAACATTGAGGACATGCTCTTGTCACAGAGCATATTTTTTAAAATTTGGGTATACTTTCAACATTTTTTTTTACTAAACAATTAGTTACAGATCAGGAGGACTTAGCCATCTGATGAATAAGGTAAGAAGGGAGAAATATTGTGGGCAGAAATTGACTCATCTCTCTAACTTCATTCCTACACAGTTTAGTATCTATGCAGTGCTCGTGCAATTCAGCTAACCTAAGTGCAAAGCAATAATTACCAAAGAGTTGAAGGGGGAAATGTGTAGGAGTCTCCCTTCTTACACAATATGCTTTAGCAATTCTGGCATTGAGCCAGGATTCAGGAAATTTAGTCTTTAGCCTCCAAATGCTGAGGAAAATGATTGCATTACTGCTCACAGATTTCCCAGGGTGGCTCCCCAGTAGACTCAGTTCTAGGCTTTAAAGCAGTAACAACAGTGGCACAAAATCTCCAGGCAGAGTTGGGCTCAGAGTGATGCTAAGCAGAAACAGGAACATGTATTGTCAGTAGCTGCTAGAGCTCAATACTTTTCAGAACAAGGCTTTCATTAAAGAACTGAAGCTTTTTTTTGCTGTCTAACTTGTTGGGATGAAAAATACTGGCTTCTTTTTTTCTTTTTTTCCCTGTAATAATTGTTAGCTTTCTGAAAATTTCACCCTTTTCTGTTATTTAAATTTCAGTATTTATCAGATATAACTAAGTTCTTACTGAAACTATTCTGCACAGGAGCTTGCACCTGCAGAGATTCTTGCAAGTTCAGAATGATCTTGAGTAAAGATGAGTGAATTAAACACTAATGTTAGTGAAGATGTTGCCCTGGTGTGTTTTCTGAAAAAGTAGGGTTGCTGTTGCATTTCTTTTTGTTTAAACAAACAAACAAACAAACACACCTAAGCACCATAAATATCTCCCCATGTTTTATGAAAACTTTCCTCTTTCCAGTCAATTTTTCCTTTCTGTACCCTCCAGCTTGTAGTTGCATGATGCAATGAAAAAAGCAAGAAACTGTGGAAAAAATGAGGACTAAGATAGTCCCATCTATGTTCCAGCTTAGGTAGATGTTTAACTGTTAGGAAAGAATTTTGACAGTAAAATCAAACTAAAATACAATTTAAGGATCAATCATTTGTTGAAAAGCTTATTTTCCTATGATTAAGTAACAGGTAATGCAGCTTGTCACTCATACATCCATTTACATATGGACACTTTAAATCTGATATCGTTATTTTCAACTATTTACAGGTATTGAGAGTGATGAAGAAATAAGACATTTGGATGAAGAAATAAAAGAACTGAATGAATCCAACCTAAAAATTGAAGCTGACATGATGAAACTTCAAACTCAGGTATGTCATAAATGTGAAACATTTTATTATGCTATGTTTAAGCACAGTAAATAAATTAAATACTATGTAAATGTTTTGTTTAAAAATAGCTAGTCTCCTCTGCACTTGTTTTTCCAAGCTCTTGTTATTTTGTTATCTGTAAATAAGCAGCAGGTATTGTCTTAAAGATCTGGTGAATGACAAATTCAGGGCAGTTTGTAGCTAATCTTAGTAAGCAGAAATAAAGTACACTTACCAAACAAAACATTCATTTTCCATTGTTGACCAAACATTTGCCTACCAAACCAAGGAGGTCCTATGACTTGAGATTTAGGGATGATAATTCCTCTCACAAATCCATTCCAAGTCTTAATGCGAGTTGAATTTAATGTGTACCTAAGAAAATTCTCCTAGTTTAGTTCTCCTACTGTCAATTATTCAAATAGTTTGAATTTTGCCTCAAGGCAACAGCTGGTAAAGAATGTATACCTTTTTCTAATTTGTGTAGCAGAGGATTTTGATGGGAGTTATGCATAGGAGTCATTATCATTCATTATTTTGTATACTGGAGAGATTAAGTTGGCTTTACTAGGCTGATTCGATGGATCTATGGAGTGAGCTGTACACCTTCATCCCTTCAGACTCCCACATGCACCTGAAAGTTAACCTGGGCAGACTGGGTAAAAGCATGAGCAAAAGCTTCAGGATTTCAGAATGAGTGAAATAAAATTAAATCTATGAACAGAATATAAATCTAAACCAAACTGAGTGTAACCACACACCCCTGTATTTGCACCACATAGGAATGAGCAGTGTTGATTCATGCTCTTTTTGCAATAACCACTGCGTGTATGGTCTAAACAAGGGAGGAGCCTGTGCCACCTGTGCTGGATCTAAACAATCTGGCTTCACAGCCCAGAGGTTGTGGGGATATCCAGCCCAAACTGCACTGCAGGGGGCTGTGCTCACTGTCTCAGGACATTTGGTTCTCTCTGGTGATCAATGTGCTATTTGCATGGAAATGGCCCAGTTTACGCAGTCGGATTTCTTCTCCCCGGACTCTCTCCCTGGTGAAGGCAGTTTGACCAGCAAAGACTGAAGTACTGCAGAAGCCATAAATCTCCTACCTCCTTGTACTCCATCCCTGCCAGTGTTAGACTGCTACAAACACCCTCCAGAGGAGGGGTGGTAGTGCATGACAGGAAGGCAAAAAGGGGTTTCTCACACTGGGGAGTTTTGCTGTGTGACCGTGTGTGAGCAAAGGAAGTAAAGCGGCCACAAGCAGGAGGCAATCAAGTAGTGCAAAGAGGTGCATACTAATAAATATAGGGTGGGCATGACAATCGTGGATATGACTGCCCTGGTCAGTGCCTAGTGGAGCTGTGGTGGAGCAGAGGAATGGCAGCCCTTGGTTCCACCCTGCTGAGCTATCTGCTGCCAGGACAAGGAGCGGGGCAGGAGGGAACCAGACCCTGCCACTGCTGCTTTTGTTTTCTCAGCACTGCTTTTGACATCTAAGTTTTCATATCCGAGTATATCCCAGAGCTCTCACTTTAACAAGATACCATTTTTTTCTACTTGGCTGCTTTTTCCTGCTGTTTCCAAACCCCTCCTTTCCATTCTGTTGGTCAGAGATCATCTTTGTGATACATGCTCAGTCTCCTTTCCACTTTATTTTTTTTCTTATTGTTCCCAGGATCAGGCCTGTTGCTAATCCCAGCCAGCCCAGAGCTCGCCCAGGAGCAGGGCAGGAAAGTAGCACAACAGCTACAACCCCTGTCCTCGCTATTGTGGTTGAGCAGCAGGAATGCTGTAAGAGCAGGACAGCAATGTAAACATCAGCCTCCTTTCTCCTTCCCTCCACCAGCCCTGAGGCCACACTCTCCATCCCAGCTCCACACTGACCTTCCTCCCCAAGCTCAATTCCCTCCCCCCACTCCGGGGCACTCTCTAATGCCTTGCTGCCAGAAGGTTTCTGCATGAACCAGCAGCAAAGTCCATAATTTCAGAGCAAATACAACCTCTTCTTTGCTCTGAATGTTCTGAGGAGAAGTTATGTCTCCTAAAAAAAGCATAGCTGAGTTTCAGATTCATCATGGCCTCTCTCGTAATCACCCAGCTGATGTTTTGGGTTCAAACTGCAGTAACAATGCTGCCAAGGGTTTGTCTGTCTGTGTTTGTACCCGCCTGTCTCTTTTAGATCACTTCTATGGAGAGCAATTTGAAAACAATAGAAGAAGAGAACAAACTCATAGAGCAGAACAACGAGAGCCTGTTGAAGGAGTTAGCTGGCTTGAGCCAAGCCCTTATCTCCAGTCTCGCTGACATTCAGCTTCCGCAGATGGTAAGACCACAGCCAGCAGGTTAACTTCTTTTGAGACTGTTTTGGCACCACTTGAAGCAGATGAGCTACCTCAGGGACCAGCAGGAGCACTGGAGATGCGTTAGCAGAGAGCACTTGTAGGCTGATTTCTTTGCAGAGGTGCAGGTTCATGAAGTGTGTGTGGCAGTAGGTGCAGTTGCTTTCAGGAATGAGCCAGCCCTGGTATCTCTGCCCTGTACCACACTGTGCAAGGCAGGCTTCTCCCTCAAACCTCCCTGTCTGAACAACCCCCTGCACAAAGAGTGAAAACTTCACTCTGATGAGAATCCTTATTTACCCAGCTCCCAGATCAAAACTATAACCTGTTTCATGCTGAGGATTTTTCTGGAGACAAACAAGCTCTATCTTCTCAAAAATTTCACATCTTATTCTCAAACATAGGCTAAATCCACAGAAGCACTCGTGTTTCCAGTCCCCTTTCCAAATGTTAAGAGTGCCACTGGAAGATTAAAAAAGGACAGTTAAGGGGAATGTCAGGCACAGTCCTAAAGACAAATCGGCCACACAAACAAAAAACAAAAAAACAAACAAAAAAAAACAAACCCAAAAAACCAAAATCAAAAAACAACAAAACCCACCACAACAAAAAGCTTACACTGATCATATCTCAAACTCCTTTCCTTGCTTGAGAGAGTGTGGATTCCCCAGGACACCCAACTCCTGTAATTTCCACAACCCTTCCATTAATTTGGATGGCTGCCCTGTTTATGACTTCTCCCCTGTTGCCACATCGCTCCTTTGACATGTTTTGGGGTTGGGTGTTTGGGGGCTTTTGGCCTTAATTTTACCTCCTGCAATTATAATCTGTTTTGTCTCCATTTAGGGGCCAATCAGTGAGCAGAATTTCGAAGCATATGTAAATACACTCACAGACATGTACAGCAATCTGGAACGGGACTATTCCCCCGAATGCAAAGCTCTGCTGGAAAGTATCAAACAGGCAGTGAAGGGCATCCATGTGTAGGATGTGAAAGCTGCTGGGCAACAGAAATTACTTAACAGCAGTAAACTCCAGATGGATCTGTTAGGAGTTCATGTACTGCTAAGGGGTGTAGGTTGCCATGCTGCATTTACAATTGCAACATTGCACTAATTTTTTCCCAGCTGACATAAAAAAGAATAAAACCACAACAGACTATTTGTATTAACAGCAATGCACTCTGTTAGTATATTGTATTTATTTCAGTACGATTTCTTTTTTTTTCTTCTTTTGCACTCAGTTTTTGTAAAGTGAATGTAAAAAGTGTGTGCGACTATTTTTTATATTTTTTATTTATTTCTAATCAAAGAGTTGTTTTTTTATCTTTTAACAGCATTTTTGCGGCCTGCCATATTTTTACAAATGTGTTTAATTATTTATTTTCCAATGGGATTTTAAATAGACTGAAAGCTATACTGTAAATTAAATAACTTGCTGGGTTTGTACAGGAAGAAAAAAAAAAACCTATGAAAGTAACAAATGACTGAACCGTGGTTCTAGTTTTATTTTCCTCACATCCTGCTTTTTTATAATGGCTTTGTATCAGAAATGGGTTTGCAGTAACATGAGATGTGAAGATGCATGGAATGAGAAGATAAATGGTGCCCACTAGTGGGGAACTTGGGCTCTTAAAAGCACAGTATGCTGGAAAACAGTGTGTTAAAGAATACGTTAGCAATAATGAAATATAGCAATCAGCAAAGCACTTGACTTGGCTGTGTGATTTAGCCTATGAGAATGATTATTTAAAATGTTTCAAGAGAACTTCAGATTTATTTCACCACTGCAGTTTTTGTTCAAAGTTAGCTCATGGAGGGAAATGACAAATATCTCACAACAAGGGTAATTAGGTGGGTACTGGTACTTTTTTAGTATGAGACGTTGAGGTTTTAAGCAAGTGACCAGTATTGCAATGGATTTGGATTTAAAAACACGCGAACACATCCCAAGCTAAAGGCTTTGTACATATGAGTCGAACACATCTCCCCTGAAATGGCATTTAATACTGGTTTGAAGGTAATGGCAGCTGAGAAGGCAGCGGCCTGGAGGGCAGCACCACCCCTCTGGCACCACGGCGGTCGCTCGTCCCTTTGAACGACCGGTGGCAACACCGTGACTGGTCTCTCCCATCCTTCTTCACTAGGACTAGGCTGATACTGAACTTGTCACCAGCCTTCTGGTGGGGTGCCAAGTGCTACAGAGCAGGCAGGCAGGTGGAGGTGCGGACAGACGAGCACTTGCGCAGAGGCGCGGGCGTGTGCCTCGGTATCCGGTTAGCCTGGGTGTGGAACTTCTGAATCCGTCAGAAACTAGCGGTTGCTGTAACAGAGGCAATGTCTATTTCAGGGATTGTAAGTAATTAAGCATTGTTTCAGAAGTTTTTTTTATATTTATTTTTTTTAAGAAAAAGGTATAAACAACCAGCTAAACTGCCTTTTTTGTATGCACACACACCTCATGTGCATATGTGCCTCAGTGTAAATGTATACATGGATCTAGCGTGTGTTTAATTTTTCCGTGCTATAATGAAAGTGTTTATTTTTATTAGCCGCATTTATATTTAGATTGAATATGATGGCATTCACGGGCTTGACATATACAATTATATTATTACTGTTCCTGCACAAAAGTACTATTCAGAAGTGATTCAACTCTCATGCACTGTGGTCACTGTTCTGCATTAGGTGGGGCTTGCTTTTTGTTGGGGGGTTGATTCAACTCTCCAATCTTAGTTTAGACAGGGGAAAATGTGTGTTCTTAGGAGCTGTGTTTATTTTTAAATTGATTTTTCAAAAGCTACCATATGTGCTGTCTAATATAAATAGGAGAACACCAAACAAAAATTTGCTATTAAAGTTATTGTTCTTGCTAAAACCACAAAAAGCAAACATTTGTTATACTTGTTAAATGCATACAAAAGGAGTTCATTCATTACAAAGACTAAAATTTAATTTACTAAATATTTTAAAAAATTTGTTATATATTTTATTTAAGTAAAAAAAATCTCTTACTGACCTATGTATTTATTATTATGATTTACTATGACTTATTTTTTCTGTGTTTGGTTGTTTGCTCAGGATGTTCTGTGAAGTATGTTTGTATTTATTTGCCTCCCTTGTACTTGATGTGTTTTGTAATGTGCACTTTTTTTTTCTGTTTTTCTTTTTTTTTGCGTTTAAATGCATTGATGAGCTATACTGTAAATTAGACCTTTTGTAAAGAGCAATGATGTATGCATTTTTTAATTTGGAGTAGTTTGTATACTGTTTCTTCATACAATTAATATTTCTTACATCAAAACAACAAAATTGTGTTCTGTGCTGTACATTTGGTGTATGGTAGGAAATAAAATTGATAATGAAATATTGCAGCAAGTTTGTGGGGTTTTTTAGCCTCTAGATGCTGACTTATATATTACACTTTCTTAACTGCACATGGCACTATAAGATGGGTCAGATGTTTCACTTGCTTTGTGTACAAAACGTGTCATCCTCGTAAGTAAATTTCTCATATAAATAATTTAATTAGTGTTTTACTCTGTCAATTTGAAATAAGGAGGAGAAAACCAAAACTGCTTAAGAGGTCCTTTTCACTTCTGAAGGAAAAAAAAAATCAAGATGATAATCACTGCATTATTTAATGCATTCTTTTCTTGGCAGTTATAGACTTCATTTATAATGATAAAGTACAGGATTTGTGCTGACCTTTAACAGCTGCTAAATGATGTTTAAACATAAAAGCCATTGTAAAGTTTCCAGCAATTCGGAACCGCCCACTGTTCCAGTGCAATTTTCTGCTGAGAACTGCAGTGCTTAGACATTGCAGAAATAAAAATCTTCTGGTTTTAGAAAGACAGTATTTCCATCTAATGGACTTTTTTTTTCACTGCTTGTTATAGCAAAAACAGGCCACTTTTATTTAGGATGCAGGCTAATGGTTTCAGGAGCATTTCTTGCCTCAGATTCCAACTTTCCAACGATAGAGAATAATTTTCATTTGGAAACTAAGTCAAATTTAAATGCCATAAACTAGCTGATAATTATTTATTTGAATAGACATATTTAGATAAACCGAAGTGGACTGACACATAAAAAGATGACATGTCCTGCATTTAGCTAGAAGGGAACTTAAAAATCTGCATCACATGAATCCAGGATGCTCACAAATCTTGCCAGGTTTGAAGCTGTAGAGTCAGCGAAGGGCTGGAATGAAGACAGACCTGTGCTGGGAAAGCTGTGCTCCAATGAAATTCAGACTTCTCTTTGTTCTACAACACTTACCCAAGGGCACCATGAACTGTTTCTTTGCAATAAGCCAGTTATTAGTTATTTATGTAATATGATAATTAATCTAAAATAATATTTTTAAGGGTTCTTAAAATTAACTGTTAAACTTCTGCTGTGGATCTTCATATCATGAGACACTAGTTGGGAAAGTCTCTTCTCACACATCACAGGAGCACAAACAGGTATGTCTTAGCAATGTGCCTTAATGCTACACAGATAAAGACTGAGGCCAACATTTTAATTTTGTCTGGCTGCCTAAATTCAAATCACAAATTTAGAAGGCCTTTTTGTCAGATAGACAACTCTTCTATGTCATTTTCAGCGTTCAATACTAAATATGGTTATCTGCTTTTTATAAGACTGGGGAAAGGCAGTGGTATGAGGATGTTGGGCTCTACATACACCAAAGAAAACTATGCTCTAATCTCAAATATTTCCAGCAATCTGAGACAAGGATTGTGACCAAAAAAACACTTCCTAGTGGTTTTGGATAGGAATATGCTATCCACAGTGAAGTGATTAAATTATTATTATTATCTAAAGACTATCTACAGTCATCTTTAAATAACTTGCTCTGATAATGTTTCGGTGTTGAAATTATGGCCTTTTTCCATTAATAAAACTCAAAACACTTAAGCTATATTCATTATTAAACTAATATAACCTGGGGGGTTGGGGATATCCCAAAACAAGAAAAACCATTGTGCTTGAACAAACTTTCCAACAATTTTCATCTTCTGAAGTTTCCATTTTTAACAAATATTCTGTAACAATGCCTATAGATAGGGGAAAAGTGCTTAATTCAGTAAAAAATACATAAATTCAAATTTTTGAATTAACTTGAAAGGAATTGAGGCATTAAATATGAAAGAGAAGGAAGGGGAGCAAGAGCAGTCAACATCTGCTGTCTTGACAGCTCAGGAAGCCTATCCTCTCTCTTAACTAACCATGATAAAGAGTTTTGAGTATATGATGTAGAAAATAGATTCTGTAGAAAACAGATTCTGTTTTCTACTGCAGTTTTATCTCTATTTACTAATTAAGCATATCTTCTCTCTTGCTGACTTAGTGTATATATCTAACTGTGTCATGGCTTTTCTACTCAATGCCCCTTTGTCCTATTTACACTGCACTTTTAATAAGTCACAGGATTTCTTGATGGGAATTTGTAATCATGCAGTGACACACAGTTATGACACAAGTCCTCTTGGTTTCCTGCCGTGTTCATTTAGTGCAATACATTCTACCTGTCTTGCAAATTCTGCTATGCCTACACTGTTTTTATGATTTATGCAGCTTTGTAACTTGGATGCTGCCAGGAGATCTGCACCAGACTAAGTCCTTTGTTCAACTTGCTCAGGGTACTGTGGGATGAGAGCTCCATTTAGCTTTTGTGTAATGTAGGACAGTGACCTACTTTCAGTACCTTTCAATATCTCATTCTGGCTTGGTTTTCTTCTGTCTCTTTTGCTCTAGTAAGTCTTAGACAGCCAAGCTTACACATAATTGCATCAGGGATTAGTCTGATTTCCTGTCTGACTTCATGGTACAAATTGCTTCAACTCCACTTCATTCTTAACCAGTGTTCTCAGGGACATTGTCTAAGTAAATCTGAGGACTTTTCAGTTATGTGATAGCAATTACTATTTCGGTTGCTGCTGTCTGCTCCTGAAACTGTTATTGCACAAGATTTTTTCCAACCAGCTTTTGATGCCCAGCTTGGTGCCTGGCTTCACATCCCTTGGAGGAACCTCATTTTTAGAAGCGAAATGCACAGCTGTTTTTGCCAAGAAGGCCTCTTCCAAATTCCCTTCTCTGGCCAATCCAAATTACTAAGTTTTCATATTATTTCATAGCATTGTTTATATATATATATATAGTTAACACTTGTTTGCCCAAACAATACGTCATAAAATTCCAGGTGGGTACTTGTACCCATCCCAGGTATTGAAGAAAACATCGCTTTTGTTTCCCCAAGCTTGGTTCTAAACCTTACCAAACTACTTCTTGTTTACCGTTTGTGCATACCTTTTTTATTTTTTTTAAACTTTGTTAAAAGACAGAAAATAGAAATGAAAAAGAAGATAAACCAAAGGAATTAGTCTCATGGAATTAATCTCATTCTTTAACTGATGATGCTGTCGGTCCAAACATTTCCCTGAAGCTGGGCCTAGGGTTGAAGCTACCTGGCT
>VXBR01007309.1:219134-271908 GCA_013400215.1 Cisticola juncidis
TTTGTTTGGTTGGTTTTTTTTTTTTTTTTTTTTTTTTTTTTTTTTTTTTTTTTTTTTTTTTTTGTTTTTTTTTTTTTTTTTTTTTGTTCTTTCTAAGATGCTGTTACAGTTTTCATTTTATTGCCCTGCTTCTTACATGGTTTCCCTTGAAGAGATCTTCCAGTTAGTGCTGCTGGCCAGTCTCAAACTAAATTTTCAAAATGCAGAAGCTAAATTTCAAAACAACAGAAGCAAAGGCTATAAAAGCGGAGATATTTTTATTTATCTGTGTCATGGCTCCCACAGATTTTGTGAAAAATCAGCTGATTGCTATGAGAGCAAAATTATGATTCATGAGAAGAGGGAAGAGGAGGGAGGTTCAGCTGTTAGAGCTTCTGTTTGGCAAGGGCCAGCTCCAGATCAGCATGACGTACAACTCAGAGTAGCAGCAAGAGTTAGTGCAAAGCTGGCCAGAAAACTGTACTTGTGGGCTTGGTACAGCCTCAAAGAATGTAAACAGTACAAGTCTTATGTGTGAGCATAAATATTTGAGCAAGAGTGAAGGTAGACAAGCAGTGACTATAGGCCTGTGTTTATAGTGACATCTACAGGGTTGGGGCACAGGGCACAAAACCATGGGAGTCCCTTGGGTGCTGTACTATATCAGCTCCACTCAGTGCAGAACAGGCCTGTTTTTCAAATGTGGGTCTTTACCCATTTTGTCACTCGAAACACCCTCTCCACCTTGCTGTGGGATCATCAAGAGCAGTGTTACTAACCCTCCCTCCTGGGGAAGCACGTGCTACCTCTGGGCTCTGGTTCGGCCTGGGATGAGTTTATGTCTGGAATAATGAAGGTATCATCCAGTGTCAGCAGAGCAGGCTAAGCCCTGCTGGGGAAAACCCCAGAGGTGCAAAATGGCCAGCATGTCTGCTTTTGCAGGCTGAGGTTTGTTGGAGGTGGCTGGTGGTTAGGAGGAACCAAGGTGCTGGCTGCATGCCTTGTGTCCTCTACCTTCCCACGTACTGCCAGCCCCAACCAGGTAGCGGCCGTCCAGCTGCATTTCCTCCCTTTTCCCCCCTCCATACCCAGGCCTGGCTGGAGGCAATTCTTGCTGTTTTTTTTTCTGCAAGAGGCTTAAATCTCCTTTCACCATCTTGGGAGCAGAGCGTGACTGCAGCCTGTGCTGGCTGGCCCGGCTGCCACGCTCGTGATGCCCTTTTTATTGCCAGATTAGAGGACATTGTCGTGACGCGCATGAAGCCTTCCAGATAAGGCGCTGTACAAGTTCCAGCAGGTTCCAAATACAACAGCGCGGCTTTTGCATCCAGCCCACAGGATCAGAGTTTATTTCCCCAATGCAGAAAGCTTTGCACTGCCTTCCTGTTAATTAAAGTAGTGATTACAATACTGCACTGTTTACATGTAAGATTTTGCATGGTCTTGGCCATTCACGTGCAAATGAACTTATAAGCCTTTCAGTGCCCTAAAATCTGCTGATGTCAGTCTTCCAATTCTAACTCCATGTTGTAGGGCATGTGGCTTTCTATAGCTTAGCTTTGATACCCCCAAGTCATATTATCTCTATTCTCAGCTTCATTATGATAAATCTTTCGCTGGTTTTAAATCAAAAACTTTAATTGTACTGTACTTATTCAGCTTAGGTTTTGGCTCCTGAAGGCAGCAGTTTTAATTGCATCATTTGTATAGTGGCCCAATATGTTTTGGTGTGAAAAGTGCATTATCACTTTTAATTTTGCATTATTTTCCCCATATGTTTTGGTTACACTAAAACTTCAGATGGAAAGTGATGAGGCTTTCCCACTGTTGCCTCATTCTCTCCTCAATTTTTTTTTAATGAGCTAAGACCACACTATTTTCTTTTGTTCTCATCAATTGAGATTTTAGGGAGCTGTTTATTTGTAGGGTAATTCTTGTATTTATGTAGACCAAGGCATTAGACATTTTTATCCTCTACTTATTAACAAGCCAGATGGTACCGGCTGCTACCCACACAATTCCAATTATCAGATGGCAAACTGAAATATACATGGGGCAAATGAGAAGATGTATATTAAAGAAGCCTCATGTAGAATTGGCTTCTCAGAGATGTTGATTCACAAAGGGGTACTAGCAATTAGGGTATGACAGCCTGCTGCTGAATGTACAGCATTGGCCTGAGGGCAGAAACATTCAGCTTCCAAAATTTTCATACTTTATCTCTTTCCCCTATGGTATGAATACACATCATTCAGGTCTTTCATCCTTTAGACTTCTTGACCACTTCAGAATGATATGTAATATCAAAGCCAGTCAGTAAGTTAAAATATCCCAGAAAGATGCAGAAGAGCTGAAAATCAGCATGAAGTCTGTTCAACACAATTCCTAATATACTCTGATGCACCCCTTGGCATATACCTCAGTAACACAGGAATAGCCCTAACACTGAAATCTAGCATGCAACCAAGTATTTACTTGTATTCCAGGTCTCAAATTTACCTAGCAGTTACAATATACACATGGATTTTTGCTTAAGAGAAACTCCTAACTTCAGGTTTAAACAAAAGGTCATGCCAATTATGGTTGGCTTCATGGTCTTTTAAAACAACTTTTGAAAATTCAGAACCTAGACCCAGTCTGTACATAAGGATTCACTCTGCATCAGTGACATAGGCTGATAATAAAGAATGAGTGATTTAATGGAGGTGTTTTAATGGTTTTAATGGGAGATTTTATATTGCTTTGTTGTGTTGGAGATTTCCTTTGGTGGTTGTTTTTTCTCCTGTTTGTTTGTTTCTGTCCGTTTGTTAATTTTGGGGTGTTTGTTTGTTTGTTTGTTTCTGTCTGTATGAAAAGTGTTTGAGTAAAAACTGTGCTCTTATGCCTCCTTTAGTTTGACATGGAAATAACATACATGAGCTGGCTTGGAAAATGGTGAATTATGTGGGAAACTTTTTGTGTGACAATTTTATTCCTTTTCTCTACGGGCTCAAGCTGAAAGTCCTAAGCCAAATCAAACTGTGAAGAAATTGATGTCCTCAGATCAGCTAAAGGGAAAAAAGTTATTTAAGCTAAAGTAATGGCTTTTTCAAGTTCTTCAGTTTCATATGGGCTACTAGAAGTTTATCTAGATGACTGGATTTTGCAAAAATTATAATGTGAAGCATTTCAGACTGTTTCTAGTTTCTGTTTATAGTGTCCAATCAGGCTAACACCTCTTTCAACAGCTGCTCTCACAATGCAAGGGGAAAGGTACTGTCCTTGCAGCTGTTCCTGGCTCTAACACTTATAACCTACAAGTCTCGGTGAAGTGTCTTAATGGAATGAGTTTGAAAAGCAAATCTGCCTGGTTTAACACCATTTACACTTCAAACAGCTGACCACATGCAAATGGGACATGTGCAAATTCTCACTCCTATTCATGAAGGAGTGAAAGATGTGCACAGGCATTTGTCTGCCATTTGGTTACACAAGTGTATGAATCTGCAACTGTGGAGAAGCTGCTGCTGCTTCTTTTCTCACCTTCCATCTGTGAAATGGAGAGCTAATAACATTCCTTTCATCTAGCTGTTAGCAGTAGACATGAGAAATGCCTGCTGGTCTCTAGAATGCTCTCCATGAGATCCCAAGTACATCCCATGTAAATCAGTGGTATGGCTATTCACACAGTCTTGGGATGTTCAGACAGAGTTTTGTACCTGGCTTAATAGGTGCAAAAAATCCCAAACCAAACCCAAACCATTGTCTAGTACTTGTTCTTCCCAGTGAAAGAGGCTGATTGCACTCTTTATGTCACAAATATTCCTCAAAGGGGTTAGGCAAAGTAGAGACGTTCAAAATCAACATCTCCTCGTAGACCCAAGGTGTAATTGCCAGTTTCTCCCAGTCTACACAACCATCAATTTTTGCTTCAGTACTCTAAAATCCACCAGGCCAAAGTTTAATTTGACTTCTCAAAATAAGAAATTCAACACTGGATCAGGTGCTTGGAGATCACTGACATCCCAATTATTGTCAGGTCTGGATTGCAAAGAAGTGATTCAATAGCTGAACATCTGTGTACTTGCTCACACAGAGTTGCTGTTTCACCCACAAGCAGCTGTGGAGTAGACAGGCAAAATTCTCTGCATGGTGATAATTACAGTGTGTATTACAAAGGAGGCACAGACATAAGAGCATGCAATCAGATTGGGGTTTTTAACTTTGGAACAGAGAAATACTGCTAGATCCAAGGCTAATATACATAAAATAGATTTCTCAGTCAAAAGAGAGGAACATTTAGTTAGATCTGAATGAGGAATGAGAAAATTCACTTACTAAACAGGAAACTTACTCCAGTCTTAGTTTTGTTTCTATAGAAAAAATGGTTAAGAACTACCCAAGCATACAAACTCTTCCAGAGACTGAAATACAATTGATTGTCTATGAATTGGCAATTTTCTTTAATATGCTTTTATTACTTGCTACATGTGCCTGCCTGCTCTGTCAGAAGGAGTGGTGGTAGCTATTATATTATCATTACTGACCACCATGGTGGTGGTGACAGCTGAGTACCCTTATCAGAGCTCATGATCTCTTCATCTCCTATCTTATGCTCTTTCAGCCCTTCAGTCATATCTTTAGATGAACAGTACTGCATCTCAGAAAAAAAAATCAGTGAAATCTTTTTCTCAGGGCAATCTTTCAAGGCAAGCAGCTTTGTGCTGCTGAAAGACTATAGAGCTTAAATTAAACAAAATGGAATTTCATTAATGCATGATCCTTGTGTGCAGGACTGCCTCTTCTCTACATTCTGGATCTAGAAACTCATCTTTCTTTTTCATTACTAGGAGCTGAAAGGCATTCAAGTATGAAACAGTGCCTTCCTTGGGTTAATTCTGACACTTTGAATTCACTGATCCAAGGTTCATATGGGAGTATGAGTGTGCTAGTGTGGTGTTTTGGGATCACTACCCACACAAACAGAGAGAACAGTCTCACCTGAGGTAAACGGAGCATCCTGGATGGTGGCAGGAGTGAAGATATCATAAAACATATGGGCTACGCCAAAGTGCAAGAAAATTACATGGTGTTAAGGGTCCAACATTTACTGCAAAATGGCTGCATTTTATTATCACAGGGGTTTCTGGTATGATAATGACTGCACAGCACATTCCTGTTCTAAGCAGCAGTTTAGTTCATGTGTTTACAATTATGGAGAAAAGAAGAAAAGAGAAATAGAAATCAAGTTTCTATTGTTTTTTGTTTTTTTTTTTTTTACAGAAGCAAGTCTTGTTTTTGCACCTGACATATTCAGGAACTGGATTTTGTTTGTCATCTGAATGGGTTCCAAAATGTCACAATTTTTTGTCTGAGGGAAGATATTAGGCACAGCAAGATTTGCGACAGGACAAAAATGATACGTCACTGTATAAAAGCAAACCAGCTGTCAAGGTTTTGGTTGTTCCCTTAATAGGTAGCTGTGGAAAAGCATTGTTTGGGTAGAATAACTGCAAATCTGCGATTGTGGCACTAAGCAGGGTGCACAAGAGGAAAATAAGAAAATGCAAGATTTAATTTAAAGTAAAAAAAATTAAAGGAAAACCCATTGGAGAGGAAGAGAGATGAGGAGTGGTAACAGGAGCCCCCCTCCTGCCTGCAGTCAGGGCCAGGTAGAAGACAAAGGCTGGGCACTGACTATGCACAATGTGTCTCTGCTGAGACTAAATATTTTATTCTGACACACCTGGAACAAAGCTGTGTGTGGTCAGTAGGGGCCTACCAATGGCTCTGCATGTTAAAAGCACAGGGTGTCCAGCACTGATGGTGCTGTGGGTGCCCCACCAGGGAAAGCTGATGGGGTGGTGCAGGCAGTCTCTGGCTGTGGGGAGAGGCCCCCTGGGTTTGCTGGCACAGGAACAGACCTGCACGGCCCAGGTTTGGGATGGCCACCCCCTCACTTAGAGCCTGCAGAGAAATGTTGGTCCTTCATTGCCACAGCCCCAGTGGTTCTCAACATGCTTGTGTCAGCAGTCCCCAGGGGGCTTGTAACAATTTATACTAGCTGGGGCTCATCCCCTTGTGTTTTGTATCCCACAACAGAGAATAAAAAATTCAGCAAGACGCTTAAACGTGTTTGTGTGAGTTACCACAGTTGTTCTGCTGACCTTAATGGTGCTATTCACATGCTTAGAGCAAGGCCTGCGCTCAAGTACACTGCTGAATCAGCTCTTGTGTGTGTACTGAAATATAACAGTGATTTCTGCAATCAAGGCCAGTGCCAAGCTCTGGTACACCCCTGCCTGGAGTCAAGATATTAGACCAATGCTGCTGTGTGTAGTAGCTGGCATTGCAGCTCCTCTTCCCAGGGCTGCTGAAGATGAGCAGGAAGCATCCACACAAATTGGCTCATGCTGCTTCTTTAATAATTCATGTATTTTTGCTCTCTTCAATAGTTAATGAACCTCCCCCACTCTCACCCTCGTTCTTTCTCCCTCTCCCATTCAGTCAGTTTGTTGTGGTTTCATGTATCTAATCCATCTGTCACTCGATTATAGCTATCGAGCACCTGTTATGGATTTCTAGAGTTTCATTCAAGCTGTTGACAAGTTATTCACAAATTGGCCCTTGTCACACTGTCATCATGTGGAGTGCACTTTAGTGAATTCTTTTGGGTACACAAAATAATGAACAGAAGACAGCAAGGCTTGTGAATCAAGCAGTTTCCTATCCCCAATATTTGAAAAACCATTAACTAATTGGAAGTTTCTTGAGGGTGATATATTTTTTAAGCTCTTTTCTTAAAATATTTTGTCTTCTTCATGCAGACCCTTTTGCATGAATAAGCATAACTTGATTGAGCTGTCAGGGCAAGCTTTGTTGACAATGATGCCTTATTCTATACTGTCTATGTTGCAGCTGTGACAAGTTGATCACTGCTGCTTCTGCACAATGCCACTTGCCCACACTGCTTTGGTACTAGCAGGGAAAGCAGAGGGCTGGTTGACTGACTAGCCCTCAGTAGCTGCAAGTCTCTTCTCCTCAGGGGGTTATTTGTTTTATTTTGCCCTGAAGGATACCAGGCAGAAATCAGGCAGTGGAGGTGACAGAGGTCACTGTCCAAAAGTGAAACATCTCCTGAACAAAGGGCTAAGAAAAGTTAAGGTTAAAAGCAGGTTCAGCTATGTCTTGAAAAGTCCTCACTTTCATAGCAAAATTTCAAATATCTCAGTACCAGAAGGTCTAGAAATACATATTTTTTTTGGCCAGCTTTTACTTCTGCTCCCATATAGGTGATACTTACTCCTTAGACTTTTATCCTGCACTGTTCATGTAACTCTTCTGTGCTCTGCTTTCCCTACCCAGATACTCTTTATTATTACCAGTTTTTAGTATTGTAGTAAGGACATTGAAAGTAATGCAGTACCAGGGTAATATTAACATAAGCTACAAGAGGATCCTAATATATTCTCCCAGTGCAATGTATTAGTGGTACAGAAGAAGGCATTTGCAAATACAGGCAAAGTGATTGATCTGTTTGCAGCTATGAGAGAAGTTATTTATGCACAATTTGGCTCAAAACAAGTAAATGTAGTGCATGCATATCTGTATATTTAAAAACTATTTTGCATCAATGAACATATGTACATTTTTTTAGTGTAGTCTGCAAATCCTTTGAATAAGATTCCAGGGCTTCAGTGTTTTGATCTCTGAAGAGGATTTTTTTTTTCTAAATTCAAAAGGAGAGAAACTAAGGTTTAGCAATTGCCTTGTCCATATGGGGTGCAAATGTAGCACTACAAAATTATCTGGCAATTGCAAAGGGGCTAAATTACTTCTGCTCACTTGTTAGATTTCTTAGTGCTTAGGATTTTGATGCTGTAAGATCCATTTTCCCTTGTGGTTGCACAGGGTGACATCCAGCTGCCCTGATCATTGCTCTGATAAACCAATAGGTGGCAGGACTTCAAACTGTGAAATAATAAATCTATGTTCCATTATAAAGAAGTCTACAATAGACAGTGCAGCTGCCTCAATAGTCAATAACAGTTATCTCTGAAGAAGCTATTTTTAGAGGTTTTTTGAATATGTTCATAATAATTTAATGTTCAAATCTGTGAACAGCAATTCAGATGCTCAGAACAACTTCCAATTAAAAAAACCCAGAGTTTCAGGGAGGTTACAGATTACATTTGTAAGGACATTTAGGTATTAAAGGACGCTGATAGGCATCCATGTTTTTTAAGGCATGTAAGATTCAGATTCACACAAATACTTTGATAACTAAATGTTTAGTCACTTATGCTGTGTGATACTGTAATACTCATCACTTTCAGGGATCCCAGCACTAATAGGTTAGGATAATAAAATGCTTTTCCAAAAACAACTTCCTTTGATCCAGGTCATACAATCAAACTATGCATCTGAAGAGGCTTCACTGAGCATTTTAAAACCACATCACGGTGAATCCATCAGTGCAAATCAGTAATGATAACTTCTCACTTGCTGCTATCTAGCACATTCAAATCAGCCCAATCTCAACTTCAGTACCGCAGTAATGAGCTGCTCTGAGCCCTGCCTCAAGCAAAGATCTTGCAAGCCATGACACCAGAGTTTTAGCCTGGATATCTAAATGTATGTATCCTGCTATCTAAACAATGCCCTTCTACTACTGGCTTACCCATCCAGCAGTGTCTCCAGTGTGCCTGAGGCTGTCTGTCTCCCACCACCATAGCAGAAAAATAAACACAGGGATACCTCTAGATAGAAGGAAAGCCAACTCCAGATTACCTGACAGCTGAGGGATAATGAAAATAATAGAATAAGTGAGCAGAGACAGCCTTCAAGACGAGCAGAGGTTTTGACAACTAGGCCACAGGCTGCTTAAGTAGTTGACTTGGCTGCAGTGCCCACGTCCAGCAGAGCTCCCAGCCAAGGATCCTGAGCAAGGGGAGCCACCTCTAAACTGGCATCACATCAGTTGCTCAGACACATAAGCCCCATTCTTCAGCCTTGAACTATTGGCTAATTCAGGCAGCTTCCTCGCTCAGCTGTTTGCCTTAAAAAGCTGAAAATCCCTTTCTTACAAGCTTAGCAATTCCCATGTAAGCATCCCAAGCTGCAAATAGATGCTCAAGTTGGTGCTAAAATTCCAAGCTGTGAGCGGTCGAGGAGTTGTGTTGTGCCAAACAATGCTGAAAACCATCTGAATAAATCCCTTCAAATCCTAAATCTTTCTGGCTGTCAGGACACTAGGCTAAGGGGGTTTAAATCACTTTTGAAAATTAGTGTAGGATCCTAAGTCACTTATGTGCCTTTGAAAAATTTATCCTTAAAAGTTGGATGCTCAAAAGTGATTTTCCTTCACAAGTACCTCTGCTAACTTCAGAAATCATCCCTGAAGTGAGCATGGATAAAAAATTATTCATAGAAATAAGGTTATCATGAGCTGTCTGAAAAAAAGAGAAGCATAAAACAGGCCCAACACCATATTGGTGTTCAGGCTTTTTCAATGAATTGCTTTGAAACAAATTGGTTTTCATTTGCTTTAAAAAAACAAAATAAATCGTGATGTGTTCCTTTTAATTTTTTTACCATATAAATCCAAATGTTTTCTGAGTATTACTCATGGGTGCTCTGAGCCTTTGATTACAGGGTATTGTATTGTTTTGATTTTTTTAAATTATTGTATTGAATTGGTTTTTTGGGCGACATCAAAAAGAAGTCTCAGGTTTTAGAGCTGCTGAAGTATTGTACTGTAAGAAGTGCTGCAACACCTCTAGTCTTATTTTTGCATAAAAAATAAATAAAGGTTTATAAAAATGATATGTTTTACCTTCATTTCAGTTGTTGCTAGTCTTTCAGTGTGGTTTAGGGTTGTTTCTATCTACTCTGAAACGGTTAAAGGAGTGAATAGCTTTGAGGAAAAGAAAGAAGTATCATTCCCAGATGCAACTAATGAAGATTTGGATAGAACTGTATAAATCCGGTCTAGATTCAACTGTTGATTACAACAATGAAAAATCAGCACAGATCTCATTCTTATATATGCTTCTGATGTTACATTTCTCTAATATGCACCTGTAGTGAGACATGAGGCTGAGCAGGACACCTTGTCTTAGTTGCCTGCTCTCTTGAGCAGAAACAGGCTTTGTATATCTATTCATTTCCTTCAAATGCTTTTCTTCTCAGCAGCTCTGAAGCATTTTAAAAATTGAGGTTTTTTTCTTTAATAATGTGAGCATTTCTTATGGTCATGTAGGGGAGTATTCTACATCTACTGCCATCTGTAGCACACCCCAAACTTTACATCCCAACCTCCATCTCACTTCCCATTTTCATGGTGTCTTCTCCCCATAAATAACTTTTTTCCATACTTTTGAAAAGTCACCACTGACAAAGCAAGTCCATGTGGTCTCAGCAACCCACTCCAGAACTGCTTGGAAAAGGGAAATCTGTGAGAAGGTTGTCAGGACAGGACATGGCAGGAAAGTGAGCCAAGACATAAACAAAACCAAACAAATGTGAAAAAACTGACGCAAAAAAATTCCCAGAATCAAGGAAAAAATCTTTATATCTTCTCCTGCCTTGAAGATTTATAGAGTCTCTCCTGTACATTACCATTTCAAGCACCATTGGTCTGAGTTATCTCTTGAGCTACACAGGCAGTCATGGGGCTGAAGTGGCGTTGTGGCAGGCAGTTCTGCTATTTCTTCCACTTGACAAGTAAAATCTCCTGCCACGTCATTTTCCATTTGCTTCTTTTGTTACTGAAGAAATGCTCAGTTTCATAAAAGCTGACATGCCCTGAGAAATTCCATGTACTCTTTCTTTTACAGAGCCTGTGCATGTAGATCTCTGAAGACATATAGGAGATTTTTGACTTTGCATAGAACAAAGGCTCCCAAATCCATTCCTAGGGAATACCTTGTGGGAGAAAGAAAAACACCAACAAAACCCATCCTACTTGCCTTTTGACATGTACTATAAAAACTTAGTGAGAAATAGCTTATGTGCACAGAATAAAAATGGACTGTATCAGCCTTCTTCTTTGGAGATTGGCAGAGTTAAAACTGATTTATTTTTGGTGCCATTTCCTCCCCTGGGCCTAGAGAAATCAAAACTCTAGATCATCCCAGGTAAGGGTTTTAAAAAGTGCATGTTTGTTATTTTTTTTTCCCTTAGTTAATATTGTTGAACTTAAAGCTCACATTAACTAACTGCTAAGACTTATATGTGGACTACTTCCTCATAAATTTCTATAAAAATATAAAAAAATCTTATTAGCATTTAAATAAACGTGCTTATTGCTTAGTGCTTATTTTGCTGTCTTGAATTCAGCAATCAACCTCTGTCTTACATGGAAAGGTTCACAGTAATGCAAAAATATAGCAGTTGAGGTCTAGAAGTATTTCTATGCAGATGGCAGGGTGGATCACTGCTCACAAATACATGTGTATGTATGCATATATGTATATATATATATATATAAATAACTTGAGCAACCAGCAAATCTATATATGTTAGTTATGGTACTCTCATAGCTTTAGGTATAAACATAAACACATATATTGTAATTATGATGACAATTATTTTGATTACCATTCTATCTTAAGACAGTTGTCAATAGTTGCACAAATAGGACTGTGTCAGAATGGTAAATTTTTGACTTTCCTGAAGGGTTTAGAAACAATATCAAAGCCCACACAGGAGTGATAAATCAGGCTTGTCACAGGAATTTTGACTCATTAGTGGGCCAGGTATACATAAGGATGAGTGTATGTTTTTAACAAAAAACTGGTGTCATTTAAAGCCACTGTTTAAAGTATTTATTCTAACTTACTTGCTTAAGAACACAACACTAAAATCATCCAGGTAGGTAATAGGAAAGATTCTCTTTCAATGACTTCTCACAGCCAAAGACTTTCACTGTCTCTATGCATCGACCTTTCAGCAAACATAGGGTGCCCTTAAAGGCTTTTTAGGACATTAATGGTGAGTGCAATTTTTTTACTTTAATTTTCATGCTACTTTGCTTTTGACTATGCACCAGGGATATTTTTAGATTATTGATGACTGCACCATCTGGCTGTATTCTATTAATATCAGTATAACTGAGTTTTGTAAACTCTTTCTCCTTCAGTTCAAACCCTCAGGCAACACACCTTCCCACAGCTACAGCAGGTACTCCAGAGTGAATGACCTTGCTTGCACTAAGCAACAGAAAATATTTGCTCGTTTCAAGCAGTCTTTCTACCTGTGCTTTTTGACAGTTGTGAATATGGGAACTGAAAGTAAGAGGATGGAAACAGATTTTGAGGTTAATTATCTCATACCCTCAACTCTGAATCCATCTGGATTTTGCTGAATGCAGAAACTTGATGGCTAGGTTGTTGTTAGGAATGTCATGGTCCAAAGAAACTCTGAAGGACCTTGCCACTATGAAGAGCTGCAAGGGGACCCTCACCAAGGAAGTTCAGAGTCAGATTTTTCAGTCAAGAGGTGAAGCTGGACACATAGAAATTCCATTTTTTTCAGCCTGGAAAAATTCCTGACCAGGAAGCAGTGCAGAGGGTTTGCACTGAGATTTTTGTAAGCTCTTTTTCTCTTGGTTTCCAACCATCCATTTAAGAGAAAGATTCAAATATTTCAATGCCCATTGCTTTGCTTTTAACACCAGTTTCATGTGGCCTGCCAGTCGAGTTTTCAAGTTCTGGCTACACTACATGCTATTTTCAGTACTTCCATAATTTCTTTTAAAAAAGCATAGTAATTCACAGAATTCTCAAGAATAATGGATTAAGCACTTGACAACCTAGTTATACCAACTGCTGTATTTTGTTTCCACTAGTAATAATGCCACTGTTTAATCACAATTTTTTAATTCTTAGATTTGTGATGCTTTCCTGACTTGTTTTCCCGAGACTTAATCACTGAAAGCAAAAATTTGTTGACACAAGGAGTTTTGATACCATGGTGCTGAATATCCATGAACCTAAAAACAAATTCATAAAGTGAATTGTAAATAATGAGGGTTCTGGTTCCTCTGCTCCCCATATTCTAAGGAATATTTACAAAAAAAACCATAAAATGAAAAAACCTCACAGAAGTTTTTGCAGGAAATGTATTAACAGAGAAAAGTTTTCTTACTGATACGGAATTTTTTGAGAAACCTCACAAATTATTTGTCAAGTTCAACTCTGAACAAACTAAACATTGTAGTGGTGTCATCTGGATATACTGCTGTGTGTAAAAGATAGAGAGCAATCCTTTTTGGGGTTGTGACAACAGGACTTGAAACAAGGATATTTCTACTGCATGAGCTGCAAAACAACATCCTTTATTGGAGAGACAGGCTTTACCAACATCTATTCATCCACATTGCAGAAAGAGTTGGCTGAAAACATAGTATATGATCTTTGTGTTGGTTATAAGCCCATGAATATAATTCTTATGGAAATTATTTTTATCTTCTCCAAAGACAAAATGTTTTGGAAACTCCCTGTGGGTTTCTCAGACTATTGGTTCATTAACTGGATTACTCCTGCAGTGTTTTAGGCTCTCACACTCTGGACTGAGTTGTGATTCTATATCTATCTCCATTTCTTTCTTTTGCTGCCTTTTCCTTTCTCCAACCCACATTTTTCCCCAATGGGAAATAAATTGTTTCGTATTTTTCATTTGAAGCTAAGGCTTCTTAAATTACTTCCATTGAGTTTTTTCCAAATCAGGTTCCATTAGCAGAACAAAAATGAAAACAATTCCTGCTGTGGTGAGCCTTAAGAAATGCTTTGTGTAATGAACCAAGACAATTGGTGATTGACAGTCAAGAATTTATGAAGCCAGGATACATCCAAAAAACCCTCACTAACAAATGGACTCCCATGTCTTTCCTAATGTCAGCAAACAGTCAGTCTTATATACCTTATAGTGAATATAGTCTTATATAGTCTTATAGTGAATAAATACTCAGGCTTAAAGATTTTGATAGTGTATGCCCCCAACAATGAAAAGACATGGTTAATACTCTTTCTTGGGGTTAAAAAAACAAAATTAACTTCAGAGCTACTATTGCAAACTCTGTGATTTAGGACTAGGGCACAAGCAATAGTCAGAGGGGGGAAGACCTAATATAGGTATTGCTAAAAGCACAAGGAACTGACTGTTACTACAGCAAGAGATCCCCAAGAATTTATGGGGGAGAAAATGCATGGAGCTAGCTGAGCTCTTTTGTTCTGGCCTATTGCCAGCACTTCAGGACACCAGACAAGGTCCTGCAGAGCCACTTCAGTGTGTGGTTCCCATAGCAGCTGACACTTTATCTTCACTTTATCAACAGCCTGACAGATGTTATTGACACACAGCACCTGCACAAGGACCAAGTTCAAATCATGTGATGTCCTGAACTACACAATCTTCCCAGAACATGTCTTGTGACAGACTCTAGTGCTAAGGCAAACCAAGGGCACTTCAGAGAGGGGGCTTAAAGCAGTGGAAATTAGATATTCTGGTAAACCCCATCCTACAAGCTCTTGCACTGCACCAGTGATGGCAGACACAGGGTGGCTCTACAGAGGAGTGCTCTAACGTGTTGCACACGGATCCCCCACAGCATTAGCAAGGTACCAGTCTCATTATGCATGTTTTCCTTGTGTGTTTGCACACCTAGACCTGGAACACTGTGAAGCATGAGGAGAAACACATCTGACTTCAGAGAATCCTAGAATGGCCTGAGCTGGCAAGGACCTTAAAGGTAATTTAGTATTATGCCTATGCCATTGCCAACTTCTCTGGGCAATCTGTTCCAGTCCCTCACCATGCTCACAGTAAGGAATTTGTCCCTAATATCTGACCTAAACCAGCCCTCTTTCATTTTGAAGCCATTGCCCCCTCTTCTGTCACTACTTGCTCTTGTAAGTTATCTCTCTCAATCATTCTTGTGTTTCCCTTCAGAATGGAGCACAACTGGAAGGCCTCAGTTATGACATCCTAAAGCCTTTTCTTCTCCAGGCTGAACAATTAAATTTCTTTTAACCTTTCAGTCTTTCTAGATAAAATGTTGTAATTTTCTGAAAATTTGTCTTTGATATGCTTAAAATCTGGAGTGGCAATGTCTACTAGAAGATTCAGAAAATTCTGATCTAGGCTTTATGAAATGCTACAGTTCATCAACTAACAGATAATCTGTTAAAATTACAGTCATCAAAAATATGGTGTATGGGATTTTTAAAAGCCATTTAAAGTGCTTGGTTCCTTTCTATTTATTTTTCCTTTTTTTCTTTTTTCAATCAAATGAGAATATAATATTGCAGGTGGACATCAGATCAGTATTTGAAAAAGAAAGGAATTACATTGGGAAGGAGTGCATAGACTTTTTGGTTCAGAGAGTTCACACTAGGAGTCATATCAATTATACCATCCCACAAAATGTTCCCATGGGAATCACTGAGTATAATATCATAGACCCATTTCTCTTTTGTAGGCAGTGAACACTTAACATTGCCATAGATAAAGAGGAAACAGAAAACCTGCAGCATTTCATGAACAGGCCCTTTCTTTTACATTTTTTACACCCTTAAGTGTAAACTATTATCTGCTGTTACTGGACTCCTCAAGATTCCACCTTAGCATCAGGAGAAACTCAGATCTTAGCATTCAAAGTTAGTCTTTAATCACAGGCAAGGAGGAGAGAAGTGTGATGCTGCAAGAAGGGCTCATGCAGCTCTTTTACACCACAACTGCATTTTATTTAGAAAACTGGACTACTACAGCTTTTCACAGGGAGCTACTCCACACTCCAGTAACTGCTACCAAAAATCATTTGATAAGAAGCCCTTCTCTTTCCTTGGTCCATTTCACTTCATCAGGCTTTACATGTAATGCTTTTGTCTCTAATTGCCCTTCAAAAGTTTACAACCATATTGATGCTTGTAAGAAGTCAGGCAACTGGAACAGGTGGAGAGTCTTCAGCATAAATTACAAAAGGATTAGACTGTAATTGAAAGGAGAGCCTAACCAGCAGAGAGGAATTTCTGGTACTTATGAATCCAATGTATCTTGATCACCTCAACCATTTTGATCTACACCTGCTAACTGTAGCAGAACTGGAGAAAAAAACCTTTCTTCTTTTTAGTACCATGGGAGGGGATTGTTCTTTGCAAAGGTGTGCACCTACAGAGAAGCTCTGAACTCAGAGCTTTGGCACGGCTTTTGCCACTTCCGTTTGCTGCATAAAGTGATTATAGCTTGTTTTGTACATCTCACATGTGAGACTTTATGAGAAACTCAATCAGGCTGGCAAAAACAGGATGAAGTGGAAACAAACTTAATTTACCTCTAGAAAAGAGGATTAGAAGCACAGGCCTTGAAAACTTCTGTGTCAAACAAGGTTGAGCTGTCAAATATAAATATCCCTGTGATTAGAGAGGACTATTTTATGTCTCAATTTGGGATTTGGGAAGCCTTCATTCTAGCCAAGTCTTTCTGGAGGATGTCCTAAACTCCATAGCAGGTATTTATTTCAACTAATTACAGACAATCTGTTCTGAAGAAAATGAGCATTAGTACAGGACTGAAATGCAATAGAAGACACATATGAGCCTCTATGCAACATTCCCACTATCAAAAAGCATCAGAAATTTTTGTTCATTATCTGAAAAGGAACCTCAAGTCACCTGACAATATAAGTAGCCCTT
This sequence comes from Cisticola juncidis, assembly GCA_013400215.1. Lineage (NCBI taxonomy): Eukaryota > Metazoa > Chordata > Aves > Passeriformes > Cisticolidae > Cisticola > Cisticola juncidis. The sequence goes on from VXBR01007309.1 coordinate 235,787, forward strand.
CCTTCAAACTTCAAAAGCCACAACCTCCCCACCCCCCCCAAGCTTCTAGCTCTCATCATCTTGTTCCTTTTGAAAATTTTCTGTGATTCTTTTTCTGATGAAAAATATAAGCTCACAGAATGAAAACAAGACAACCATAAGAGTGCCCCTGTTTCAAGTGGAAAGCACAATCATGTGCCTCCTGCAAATTTCAGGTTGTAGTGTAGGATCCATAAAAAGCCCATCCAACAGATATGAAGGAGTTATCCTAATCACGATGTGGGTAAAGGGAGCATTATCCACATCATGACTTGTGCAGGTGTGACTGAATAGAAACTGCTAATATTTTTGAAGTCTGCACTCCATTAAGTTAGAAAAAAAAAACCTGTGATAAAAATAGAAAGACTAAAATACCACTTGTTCTTTAAAAAATCCATTGGAAATTAATTTTATACTACTCAGTTTCTGCTGAGTTAAACACAAACTAAGCACTGGTGAGACCCCACCTGCAGTTCTGCATGCAACTCTGGGGTCCCCAGGAAGGACCTGGACCTGTTGAACCAAGTTCAGATGATTAAAAGGATGGAGCACCACTCCTATGAGGAAATGCTGAGAGAGCTGGGATTATTTGGCCTGGGGAAGAGAAGGCTTCAGAGAAATGTAATTGTGGCCTTCCAGTGTCTGAAGGGAGCCTGCAAGAAAGACGGAGAGAGACTGCTTACAAAAGCATGTGGTGACAGGATATGGGGTAATGGAGTCAAACTGAGAGTAGTCTCTGGTTTAGTGAAAAGTGTCCCTGTCCATAGCAGGGGATTGAAACTAGACAATCTTTTAGGTCCCTCTCACCATGAATGTAAGGAAAGACATCAAAAACCAACTCACAGACTAGCATTTTATTCGTTTTGCAGTTCTAGCATATTCCATGAAATGTCAAAAAAATATTAAAGATAACAGTTGACTACAGCATCCTAATAAAACTTCAGAACTAAATTTTAAGGAATTTTTACATATCTCATCAGAGCACATACTGTAATGCATTACTTAAATCCTTTCCAGAGTAGGAGAGTAGGTAATTTAAATGCAAAAATAATTACTTTGAAGGAAGTGAAGCAATAAAGTTTAAAGCACCAAATCTAGGAACACTTTTGTTTCCTCAGCCAGGCTGGTAGTAAAGGCTCCTAATTGTCCTTAGGATGACGATGGGCCATAGAATGCCACAAGTAGAGATAATATAAAGATCACCCATCTGACATAAAATTCTGAAACATAAAGCACGATCTCCATTTTGCTGTCCAAGTTTTATCCTGAATTGACTCACTTTCGTATACTAAATAGACACACAGTTATTCTGCAATAAGGACGTCCACATTTTTTATTTATTAAAAAAATAGGGTAATATCTATATGTTGTAATGCTAGACCATGGTGCATTTAATTCACTTTGTGCAATGAAGGTGTATCAATGCCAAAAGCACAATGCTAATAATCTAAGAACATTCATACTACAACAATGAAAGGTAGTAAAGATGCATTTCACTACCAGAGAGGAGAATTTCTTTAGCATTCTTTGGCTGATCTGCCAAGTACTTAATTGAAACTTGCATTAAAGTTGGCATCTTACCTTTAATAGAAGTCTTCATCATTCAGTCAGTTTTCTCCTCTCTCTCTCTCTCTTTCTATCTCTCTTTATTTCTTTCTCCCTTTCTCTCAAATATCCTAAAAATAACCTTCAGCTTCTTTAAAACATAAAGCTTTGGCGTTTTGGAGAAACTGTAATGAGCCAATAAACCCAATTTGGAGGCTGGTTAGTACCACATAAATTAATTTCCCTGCTAAATGATCAGAGTCACATCCACCTTTTTCACTACCATCTGCCTCACAACAAAGTTGGCACTGTACTCCTTTGAGAGGTGGACTGTAAAAGTGTCATTTAGGAAAGGCTTATTAACAAAATCCTTTCTAAGTTCCAATTTTCCTGTTCCAGGGTAATGATCACAGGCAGCATATATACTGTTAGCAGGAAACAGTCAAATCTCCATATGGCATGCACTTAAATAAATAATATTAAAAAAAAAAAGTAAAAAATGGAATGTGTGTATGGATCTATACAAATATTCACCTTCATTTTCAGAGATTTTCCTATGTAGTTGATCACAACAATTCTGCTAGTTGTTAGTTCTGCCTATGAAGGAACAGACCCTGCCAGCTGGGGTATTTCCCACTTGCCTGTGGACTACATAAACAAGCCCTTTGCCCCACCTATAAAATGGCACAGGCACAAACCACTTTTCCTGAGCTTGCTCTTAATTCCACGTCCCCTTTCTGATGTGTGACAGACATTCAAAGTCACTCACCTGGCCATCTGATTGAGTTCCTTACCAGGTGTTGTAACGCCAGAAAGCATTCAAATGTGGTTGCTAAATTCTGATTAAAAACATTGTTCTGGAATTTTTTACTTGTTGTGAGTACACATACCTGGAGACTAAGGTTTTCTTTATATTGAGAAGCTTGCAGTGAAGGCAAGGACGTTTCAAATTTTGACAAGGACTTTCATTTTGTTTTTCCAGTAATGAAAAATATAGGGTGACAAACTGATGCAAGGAACGGTAGAGAAGTAAGATTTTCCATGTGAAGAAGGTAAGGAAGAAGTTGAAAACTCAAGTTAAAATGTACTTTTATGTGTTTTGCTTTTCTGGAGCAGAGTCAGAATTAAGCAGTTCCACCAAATGGGATTTTATTTTCTATGAAGTTATTTTGTAGTTAATGGTGCTGTTCCTTTCCAGGCCGAGGTGCCAGTGGACCATGAGCTTTCAGACAGGGGACCAGTACCAACATGACATACAAGCATCATGTTATTTTGTTCTCTTTCATTAAAGGTCCTACAGGTGGTTGTTCTACCACACAAAGTGTAGATAGTAGCCTTTGTTTATTTTCAGAAAGAAGATGTATTATTTTTCACCAAATTTTCAATACCTCCATTTTCTCCCCCTTAACACTAGCCCCAAATCCTGAAGCAGTGATAGTAATTACCTGGGTTTCAATGTTCTCTCCTTTCTAAATAACTGGAAAATACATAATTAAAATAGTTTCCATAACTTTCCATCTTATTACATATAATTAGATTATTTAGTATTATTTTTCCCTCTTAATACTTATTTCACCTGTTTTGCTAATACAGATGTTCTAGGGAGAACTGTGTTTTAAGCATTGATTTTCAATAAATCTACTTAAGAAACTCATCAGACAGTTTGAGAAAAAAACCCCAGTAGCAGTAGCCACGTGAGTCAAATTTAACTTCAAAGAAGCGTTTGAAACCACACTGTGGATTTCTAATCGGCTTTCTGTCCTCAAAATTGAATCTAAATGACTTTAACGTAAATTAAAAATAGCAAAATATGTGACAGCAAAGTTCAAAACCTACACCACAGAATTACTGTCTTTCTTTCAGATCTATTGTCTCTCTAAATTCAGAAAGAAATGAAAACTTCCTTTTTCTTCACTGAAAATTATCACTGCCAGTAGACCATCTAGTAAACTTATTATACTGAATCTTTAAGTCACCTTTCTTAAGGGCCACAATAATACTAGAAACTCCAGGGTACACGCATGTTGCAGTATAATAACATCAACATTAGTTAATAACAAATCCAAACTATCTCCATGTCTCAGGTGCAGTAAACTGAAGAGGCAGAAGCTTACCTTACTGTGCCAGTAGCACAGGAGGATCTTCTCTACTTCATCATTGTGGAGATCAGCGCAGGTTTGCTGCTCATTATGGGAAACCATTCTTGTTTACCTTGTCTTCACTGCATCTTGCCTCTCAGATCCTGAAAACATGGATATGTCTATTTTGAGCAAGGAGAGTTGGCTTAAAAATCCTCACTGGCACTATTAGCTAAACTCTAGGACTGGGATAAGCACCTTGAGGTCTCTTCAGGTTGGTTAGGTCTAAAAACTGGCAAAATAATTGTCTTGCATGTTCCAGGAATTCCAAATAATTTCCATGTGAATGAGGTTTAATGAACTCTCTGGACTCCTCACACCTGGTCTCTGTTTCTCCATGTGAATTATGGAGTTCTCTGACATCACAAAAAGGGAAATTTATCCTAGGACATAAAGCTCTGGGTAGGTTTCTGTCTGAACCCATGAAAAAATGTGAAAAGTGCTTTCAAATTACAAAAAATAGCTTTTTTAGAGCAGGAAGTATAGCCACCTATCCATTCACAGCTGCCTCTTTGTTAAATGCTGGGTGGTTGAGAGCTCTTTGATACTGGCAGCACTGCTGAGCCACATGTCCTCCCCTAAGGAACAGGGACCATTGCACTTCTTAAGAAAGAAAAATACATTTTCCTGGGGTTTGTGGTTGAGTTTGAGTTATGGGAAACATTCTACCAATGCTTTTAAATCAGTGTTTGCCTTTCTCTTACTTCTATCCTCAACATTTTACAAACACAGCCTGTATTTGATTCCTGCTTTACAGCGACACAGCCATTTCACTGCCAGCTATAAACATAGTATGTGTTTACACTGGTCATTAAAACACTGATCAGAGTATCCAAAATCTCAGTTTCTCAAGAGAACATTAATCTGGTCAATTTTCCACCATGTATGTGATCAAAGGAGCAGAACTCTGCTAGCCTGTCATGCAAATAAAATTATGTGCACAAGGCACACTATTGGTATTATCACCAGAGACCTCCTGTGTATTCCTACAAGGCTATTTTAATGTTTCTGGTGTATCATACCTTTTTATAGATATGGTTGCTGATTTTAAAACAAAATCATTTCTGTTAGCTTGCTGAAAAGCAAACCTAAAGCTTGGAAATATAACTATTATTTCTGTGTACATATTTTTGGAACAAATACAAATTCTTTTAGGGTACATTACTTGGTATTCTGCAGATAAAAATGAGCCTGGTCTTTGCATGTTTTCAGCTGACTGGATGCAAATCTTTGAAGATGCAGAAGCTACATAACAATATTTAAGATGACATACTATTTGGAAAGCTTGCAAGACATTAACCTGACCACAGCACCATGTAAAATGTGTCTCTTCCATTTCTTATTTTGTTCTGAGCATATCCAGACACAAGATATCCTGGACAGCTATGTTTTGAAATGCAACTGTGAATAGGCAATGCTCAGAGAGAAAGAAGGCGTAAACAAGTCCACTCTTAGGTCTCTGAGTTGTCTGCTCAGTTTCTACAGCCAACTGACTTCAGCAAAACAAGCAGCAGGATGAAGCTGCAGAATCTGAACCTCTTCCCTCTTTCTGGAGGACAGTGAAAGGTTGCAGTTACTGCCACCAAGGAGTACTGGAGATATATTTTGGAACTGTTTAGATGCTCATCCTGAATTCACCACAACATAAAGTAGATATGTATAGATCTTTCTTGGAAGTAACCACATAGATTAATAAAGGAGTTTTATATATATATATATATAATATATATATATGCCAGTTTATTTCTGAACAGATGCCTGGAGAGCATACTTTTAAATCTGAGAAAATTCAAAACTAAAAGGAAAGACAGAAGATAATTTGAGTGTATTCCAGTCCCAAGTATCACAGCAGAGGCAGCCTTCACATCCAGTCTGGGTTTCAAACTCACAACTCAGTGACTTTCCAAGTGTCCACACTGTTCACTTTCAAACCTTAGGGAAGGGTGATTTTTTAGCTCATCTCCTGTTTTGGCCATGATTATGACATTGGTCTCTTCAGGAGCTACCCACACCTGTTTTCTGTGCTATTTCCTTGCTGGATCTTTCATTTATTCTTCTGTCTGCCCTGTTCTTCAGTTGTGAATCCTCCATTCTCTGATCATGTCCATGAATTTCTGGGGAAGGTGGTGACTCCAGAAGGTAGAGAAAGACCTAGTGTGTGAAGCTAGGACAGGGCAAGGAGACTACCTGTCCACTGACCTGCCACACACTTTTGAAAGAAAATAACTGACAAACTTCTGACATACGGATATACTCCCCATATATCCTAAAAATCCTCTAAAACTTACCAGAAAGCACCTTTAAAATTAAAAAAAAATAAATTCAAAAAGACATCTAAGATGATACAAAATTACAACAAGGTTTAACAGAGTTGAGCAAATGTGCCGTGACAGTATGTACTGGTACATCTAAGGGGGACTCCTTCTCAGCTGGAACACAGAACAAATGGAGTGAATAGGCACATAGAAAAAGGAGATAATAACTCCTATCCAAGCATCATTACATTCCTCCTCTCCCCCACACACATGTACTCTAAAGCAGATTCCTGAGCTGTGACCATGCCAGGCTCTGCAGGTCTTGAAGCTTGTATGTCTGCATGTCCCACACACACAACATCAAGCCCCTGGTGCACAGGACATTTCCCTTGGTGCAGGGAAATATGTGTCTCATTCTCTATGTGTCTCATTCAGCATTTCAGTGGTGCCTACTCAGCATTTGACACATCAGTGCCCTGCTGCATGCTCTGTTCATGCCACCTGGATCAAGTTCTAGGTCATACCACCAAGCCCTACAGCTCTGGGCCTCAGACAAAAACAAGCACAAATAAAACCTTCAAACCTATTGGAAACAGCTCAGTTTTACCAGGTGTAAGGATATGGTGTTAAGGACAATGTTCCATGAACAGAAGAGAGCTGTTTAACAGCTCGGACCATGTCCGAGAAGAGACTGAGGTCCTGCTTCAAACACCTTGGTGCATTTTCTCCACCTGTATTATGACCAAAGCACAGCCATCCAGGGCTGGAAATAATATACCTGCTGGATGTGGGCTGCTCCTTGCTGCTGAAACAAGCCCTGAGGGGCAGGACTAAGTACTGTAAGAGCAGCACTGAGCAGGTATGCACACACACGGATTTGCCTGGCTTCAGGCACAGGTTTGCTGTGGTTCAGCTGGCCCCTGGCACTGGCTGAGCACAAACACCACTGCCTGCTCCCTGTCGGTCATACCCAAAGAGAATTTGGCTCGTTTAATACAGAGTAACAAATGCCAAGAGAACATTTGTCTTCTAAATATATAAACTATGTAAACTCTGGGGACAAACATCTGCTCAAGTTTAAAAATTAACCTTTGATCAGAGACAGGCATAGTCTGGGCTCAGATAAACTTGGATATAAACACATGCACTGTGAGGGTCTGATCCAGCCTCTTGGTGGGAATTGCAGGCAGCTGTGGAGAGGAAGGTAGAGCACAAGAGCACAAGAGCACAAGAGGAGGAAAAAGCTACAATAAAGCTGTTTTATGGACTGTCATTAGGGGAGAATCAAAAGGTGTCAAGGAAAAAAAAAACAAACAACCCAAACCTACAGTAAAACCAGAAGAAAGTAAACAAGATGGTAATGGTTAAGCTACCAGAATACCAGCCTGTAAACTGCTTACAGTCTGCCTGCTGTAATAGATATATTTTGTTGGGATTGGAAGCCTAAAGTCAGAGAGATACAGAACTGGTGAGTGCATAAATGTCAGTCTGTGTAGGAGTATGAGGAGCCAATGATTATGCAGGGAACACATTACTCAGATGCTGTTGCCACTCAGGGAAAAGTAAAGCTTATTTGGCTAAGAAGAGGGTGTTTTCTGTGTACACAGGATAGTACCAACTAAGTCACTACTCTAAAATCCTCACTTCCTTTAGTTTTTCAGGGTTCTATTGCAATGAAAAATTTCAGTGGTTAGTTTGCAAATAACTGATTTATGGACTTTTTTTGGTTTGGTCTGGATTATGTTGGGTTGAGGGTTGGGGGGTTGGTAGGGTTTGTTTCTTTGGTTGGTTTCGGCTTTGTTGTGTTAGTGTTGGTTTTTTGAGGTAAAAGCTTGAATTTCGTTGTGTGAGAGAAATAAATCAGGGCAACAGCAGAGCTACTCAGACCATCTTGTTCTCCCTTATAGTTTTGAGGAGCAGTCAGGAATATCACCATCTCTCTTCCAAAGACACAGACATACACAGGGAAAGAAATTCAGTGGGGATAAATGCGGGGAAGGGAGAGGTGCTGATGTTCCTGTTGTGTTAAGATTACTCGTTTTGGACTTATTTTTGCTGGTGGGGAGTTTTGGGGTTTGCTGCTTGGGATTTTCTTATTTTGTTGACTTCTTGATGTAGCTGCAGCTAGAGAGTGACTCCAAAAATGAGTGAAGGTGTTACCTCTGTAGATGCTCTGTAGAGTTACCTTTAGACATGCCAATAATCTACCTACATCAGGGATAGTGATCTTCAGTGAAATACACTGTATTTGGCCTCTCTGTGGTTGAAAGATAAACACTGTTAGTCCAGCTGACTTTTGCAGTTAACCCAGCACTTCCTAGATGGTAGTGTTTGGTGGGTTTTTTTCCCCTGAAATATATTGCCATTATGTATGTATTACCCTTGACTGGTTAAATGGTTCTCTCTAATTCTCTGCATTGATGTATCATGACACTGAACCACCAGGTACTGAAGGTGTAGTGCTCAGATATTAGAATGGTAGGGAACTTAAATATCTAGAAAGATCCCTGATAAATCATACACTCTGCAGACAAACCTCTGCCAAATTCTATTCAAACACCAAAGGGATAATGTGAATATGACTCTAATGAAGGAAGGCTGGAGTTGCCATAATGCATGCAGGTGCAATTGCTCCAAATCTCTCTTAAAATCCATTTTCCTGCCAGTGCTCATTCTTCCTTTAAACAGAAGTTAATACTCTGCTGACATTATTGAACTCCATCATGCTCATTATCTCAGGCTAGCATTTAAGTCAGGTTTTTGGAGGTGAAAGACCAATTCATTAACTCTATTGTGTCACTCAATGACTTCCTGTGGAGAGATCATAAGTCAGATGAGGGTGTCACTGCTGGAAGATAAAAGACAGCGATAAAGTAGGAAGACAACTGGTATAATTCACAAAAATGAGGAAAAAATTACTCTACAGCATTTAATTTCTATTCATAGTTCAGGTTTTAAGTATGTTATTTAGATACCAGTGCATCTGAGATTGTTTTTATGAGTTTCAGATATGGAATGGAAGAGGTTGTTGGTTGGTTATTTGGTTTTGATTTAAAGGAGAAAATTAATATAGGAAACAAGCAATACAATAATCACAATAAAAAAAATTAAAATGTGTGCTTTAATGCCTGATGTGTTGAAATGCATACATTCATTGGTCTTGATTTAAACGGAATTTGAAATTTGGAAAATTATTACTCTGTCAAAAAGATAATATTATTAAATAGTTTTAATTATTGATAAAGAAAGAAATGACTGCCAGGAATTATTTGATTAAAATAAAATCTCCATACTGTTTTTAAGGTTAAAGAAAATGTTTATTTTTGGAATACTCTCTCGAGTATTCTAAAATAATTTTTCTCTCTGAAAGAAAGAAAAATTCTCTATGAAAGAATTTTCTAGGACTTCTATATAAAAAGTAGTTTTCTACATCTCATCCATGTTATTTCTTCTGTCCCCCCCTCCCCACACCCTGCAACTTTTAGCTGCACTCATTTGAAATATTTTCTGATATTAACAGACTGGTTGATTTTTTTTTCCATCAGGTAGCAGCTTGGTAATAGAAAACTTAAGAGACACTTTAAATATAAACATCACTGAGAATCATAAACCATTTTCTTCTTGACCTTTTCCACCAAAACATTAGCTTCTGAGTCAGCCTGCTTTGAAGCTACAGAAGCATTACATATTGTTATGTTGGCTTCTGACTTCAAGCAGTTCTTTTCTTCCATTTCCTCCTATTTTTAGCATCTGAAGGCTGAAATTTTACAATATGCTATTGCTCTTTTTTTTTCCCCGGGAACAAATGTCAGCGCATCAAAAGCTCACCACTTTTAGTATGTGTCACTTGATATCACTGGGAAAAAATACTTTGTAAGCCTCCTTATTGAATCATTAACCGTGGGCGCTACTATAAATAGTTTTCACAAAAGTTCTGGGATCAGTTATTTCAGCATCACTTCACTGCTAAGTAGAATTCATAAAGACTCTCTGAACAAGGGGACCAAAAAAAAACCATTATCCCAAAGGTGAAGAGGTATGCAGTCAAAACATTTCTCTTGTATGTAGTTTTTGTATGTGTTTTGGTATCTCTCTTGTGGTATCACATCAATTTCTATCGATTATATAGTATTTGCAATGAAAATAACTCACATATACAAATGCTTGAGTTGTTCAGCTCCTCTCTGTGTTTAGATGCTAGTCTTAAATCTTCCAGACCTGAAATGCTTTTTGCGGCAATCCAGTCCTCTCAGACAACCATACAATAGCTGTTTATTAAGAAAAGATCTTTGAATTTCTAGGAAAATGGTTCATACCATCTTTCTGATCTACAGTTATTGAGGCAAGGGGGTTGTGGGGTCATGGTAAACACATATGCCAGATACAGACAAAGGCCACAGTAGCTGTCCTCTTGCCTTTGGTGTGCTACCACAGAAATTCACCTCCAGTGTATGCAGCTAGTTATGTCATGGTCCTATAGCTATGGGTGTACAAGGTCAATCTCCTCATGGCATATACAGCTACAACTCCCATACAGCCTGCAACACCAAGTATTTATTAAAGAGCCAGAAAGACTCTTATTTTTTCTTGATAATCAATTACCTTTGCTGTCACCTGGCCAGAGGTGTTCACTGAGAGCTCAGAGACATTCACTGAATTTAATGAATCTCTGGGAGAGGTGTGATAAGCAGAAAGACTTTGATATATTTGGCAGGGACAGCCAGTGCAGGTTTTCCAGAATGCTGTTCAATTTGCCATTCATCAAGTTTGTATCTAAAGCAACAACGAAATCAAATATATTATACATCTAAAACAGGGCTACTAAATTGCCACCTAGTGGTCTTGTAATGAAGCTAATACCTCCAGCCTGCTGATCTGGCTGAAAAAATATTGGTGTGAGTTTCATACTTTTGTCAGGGTCCCAGTGTGGGTGTTCACTGATGCCTTGCACCGAGGGTGATTGGAGCAGAGGGGTGTCAGGGCACAACTTCCAAGCCAATACAAGACAGAACCACTGGGACTGCTGGGGTATCAGGGGCAGCTTGTACAAGATTTATGATACCAAAATGGTATTTCTGAGCCAGCCAGCCTGTGCTTAGGGTAAAAAATGCTGCTAGGTAGGAGTTCTAGTCTATTTATTAGCTGTACTACTTTTTAACATTTCCTTTCTAACAAAAAAAACAAAAAGTAAATAATCTGAAATAACGTTTTTTGACTATTGGTAAATTAGCTATGAATTTTGTCCTTCAGAGGCTCAGTAAGATCCAGAGTGATAGTTATGGCCTTTCAGTACCTACAGGGGCTATGCCAGAAAACTGGAGAGGCACCTTTTACAAGAACAATGGATTGACAGGAGAAGGGCAACAGCTTTAAACTGAAAGTGGGTTTAGGTGAGATATGAGGATTAAATTCTCTGCTGTGAGGGTGATGAGGCACTGGAACAAGTTTCCCAGAGAAGCTGTTGGTGCCCCATCTCTGCAAGTGTACAGGACTGGGCTGGACAGGGCTGTGAGCAACCTAATCTATTGGACGGTGGCAGGGGTGTTGGAAGTAGATAACCTTTAAGGTCCCTTCCAATCCAAACCATTCTATGATTCTTTGATGATTCCAGAGGAGGAAGCACTTTGCTCTGCTGGGGTGTTTTCCCACCTTCTAGTTTCACTCTGTGTGAGCCATATGTTCATCAGCATGTGCTGTTTACACAGAGCCAAGCAGATGAGAAACAAGAAAAGAAGCACACATGAAACAATAAGTTTTGCAATTCTCCTTTGGTGATTGGTCTGCCCAGAAGCGACTAAGAGAGACTAAATATAATTTTCAACACGACGAACTGCATAAGCAATTTCTCTGGGGATTAATGCATCCTTAACCATTTTACCAACAATCAGCTGGGGGAGTGCTGGACTGCACACTGACAGAGCTGATGCTCACAGCAGGCGGGGGAGGCAGAGGTCTCGTGTTAGGAAGCGCCCTGGAGCGGGGGCTGCTGGCTACATCCCTGGGAGGACACATCAGTTGTTTCACAGATAAGTCAGAGATAAGTCAGTCCATGGCAGCAGAATCCAAATGATTCATCTTCCTCCTCCATCCTGTCACTTGCTGGGACCCACTAACTAACTGCTGTAAAGTAACTTGTTTGCAGGAGAAACATCAGCCCTGAAACACAGACTGAGAACCTTATTGCACCTTTATTGAGCTCCTGGGTAGAAAAGCTGTCACATGAGAATAGCATTGGTCTGAGGATGCTGCACAAACTGGAAGTTTTACCCTGGCCAAAACACATCCCCTTGCAGATCAGCACCTCGATTACGGTATTGGCAATTTTTTTGTCTTCTCTCCTCTTGGGATGAACTGAGAGCCCTGCAAGCAAAGGTCATTGCTTCTCACAGAATATGAGATGAGATAGGTCAGGAAAACTACATGAAGAAGAAAAAACAAACATGGCTGAGGCAAAGGGTAGGACTTGGATAGCAATAAAAATAACCAATCATTGATATGAATATTGTCTTCCTACATTTCAGATTTTGTGATTGAAGTATAACTCACCATATAGACCACCACTTATAGTCCTATTTTTCCTTTCATATAATTTTTGGCCTGGTTGACATGAATCTGTTTTAAGATAAATATGATTTTTATTTGTTGGCATTTTGCCCATCTGTTTTTTTTTTCTTTGCTTTCACCTGTAATTCTCATTTCACAATTTCACATTTGTTCTTGTCTAGAGAAATTTGCACCTTGTTTCTGTTTCACAGATTTGATTTGCACACTGTTGAAACAAGTATCTATTGTTATACTAGCGCCTGACCTCACACCATTAACTTAATTATATTTTGGTCAATGAAGCTCTCTGTAGAGTGAATAGCTATATAATTTGATTTGCTTTTTTTTTTAAGGCCTGAGCTTCCCTTCCTATAGTTATTATGGAGGTGCAGTAATATAGGAAGCTGTAAACACACTCTGCACATTGACATGCCACTAATCCAAAGTACCTAGTATAATAAAAAGGCACTTAATTAAAAGCTGGTTTACTCCTTAATGTACTCTTGGTGATCTGATCTTTTAGGAGTATACAGTATAAGGTGAAGGGTAATCAATACAGTACTGTCTGAGAAACTGCAGATTTAACTGCATACTTGTTGTCAATAAAATTATCCAGGGACAGAATGCCCTATTAAAGCAACCAGCTATTTCAAAAAATAAACACTCTGCTCCAGACCCGAGAGGCTGGAAGGCCACAAAATAGAATCCACATGACACTTATTCATTTGAATTTTAATGTGTGCCATGAGTTTCTGTTTCCCCTAACCTTTTCTGAGTTAGTCTCTTCAGGGCTTATTAGGATTGCCTTTGACAAAAGGATTTTACCATATCATCAATCTGTCACTGTTCTGCTACCCTAGTAGCTTCCTGAGTTTCCAGATTCAGTTCAAATTGCCATGCCAAATGGCAGGCACTTAACTCTGGAAGACATACCTTTGATTTCTGGGGTCTTGTGCCCACTGTATGCAATGGTGAACACCTTCAAATACATCTCTTGACATTTTTTACGCATTCCAGGTAGGAAATTCTAGATCCTCCTGTCTTCCTCCCCACAAATAAGCAGAGTGAATGGCTTGAGAATGTGCTAGATGGATCATTCAGTACATTTTTTACTTAATGTTCATACATTTACAAAATCCCTGAAGGCTTTCAGGAGGAAGAAAGCATCATCCAGTGTTACTGTGCCAGCATTAAGTAAGAAGAATAACTATTCAGGTGCCATGTATAGGGAACATGCAGTGAGAACTTATTTGCGTTGGCTCTGGAATTGTACACTATTTGTGTTCTCTTCATCTTACGGGCTATGCAGTTTTTATTCAGCTCAGAGCAGTCAGACTGAACTTGTGTCTCCTAAAGGGCAAGCTATCTACACTTACTGTTCTGGCAGAGAGCTACCTTAAAGCTTTTAGAAACTGAAGAACAGTCAGGCACTTAAAAATGGACCGTAGTTTTCTCAGCCAGTTGACATATCTCAGGTTAAATGACAAAATAAGGCTTTCACAGCAATTTCTTTGAGAGTCTTAAAAGATATGAGCAGGGTACTCACAGTACCAGAGCAGTCATGATCTGAAATCAGATTGTTCTCTGAATACACGGAATGGTATTCAGTCAAAGGGATGTAAAACTTGAAGTAAACTGAATATTGTGGGGGTTTTAAACAAGTTTAAATCAAAATTGCGAGTGAAACAAGCCTGACCTTTTACAAAGCAAAGTTGCTTTTATTTATTCATCATTTATTTTCACTTTGTGTGTGTGTCTGTCACCTCCAGGAATAAAAAACACTGCAGTCAATTCCCTTCTGCTTTCTTTATATGGAGCTGGTATTTATAATGAGCCTCCAGTCAGCTCTGTCATGTTAAAATGAACTTTCTGAATTATTGTTGTTCGCCTGATTTCACAATCAGCCCTTTGCAAGCCACAACACTGTCACTAGCAATCTAACCAAAGGCAAAAAAGTTCTTTAATGTCTAGATCAGTTTATGTTGAATAATCTCAACACCTTTCAGCAGCAGAAGTATATAAATATAGCTGGAGTGTAACAAAACAGAATGGCTGAAATTTTAAAAAGCATCATACATCCGTGCTTCTTTACTTCCTGCTGGAATCATGTAAGTCTTAAATGTTGGGGGCTCTTTTCCTCCTCTAATACTTGGTATTTTGCCTTGGGTGTAAAGGTTAAAAACTTTGCAGGTTGATGGTCTTTGCCATAGAAAAGTGACTTCTCCATTAGAAACCAAATATTTATAAAGTTATATAAAAATTCCTTATTTAACAACTCAGGTCAAGAAAAAAATATTCTAGCATGTACATCTCTGTTATCCTTTTGACAGATAGAGCAAAAAAACTACTGTCTTTTGGAACACTGAAGGAATAAACCAGCCAGAGATAGTACCTTTACTTGCAGCTTGAAGTCTATTTCCAGTTACCACTTAATATTTTTTTCTTCACTTTTTCTATTACTATTTCTACTTACAGTTTTTCAAAGTATGAGGTAGAAAGGATTGGGGTGGGGGGAAGTGAGTATAGGAAAAGTGATTGCCTATATCCATTCTCTAGTCATCATCTTTTCAATCATCTTTTCATCTCCTAAAAAAATGGAAATCTTCACAAAGACACAAGCTAAATTACTCTTCTTCCCATGTGTTTACCTGTTGGGGTAAAGAAATATTTATGTTTTCTGATTCCAATAACTGTGCTAAAAAAAGACTGATACAGACTCACAACAGGTGATTTTAAGAAAACGTATTAGTGTATAAAGCATTGATAAGGTTTAGAAAATAATTTAGAAAATTTCTTATCTCTGGCAGCAACAGAACTGTCTTCTATCCTCCAGGTTGAGATGAAGTTTGAAAAAATGCTTAAGACAGGCCCCTGTGCATATTATCAAGATATATTCTTTCTTTGCTATATAGTCTACTGTGTGTAATAAAGATATAGGAGACTAAATTCTGAGAAAGATATGTGTTTTATTTCTAGTCCTATGGTAGAGTAATTCAGAGTACAAGCTGACTCCAACTCTGCTTCAGCACTGGCAGGATTCTCACCTATTCCAAGGGCAGTGCCAGTTGCTCCTGGCAGGGCTGCAGGACCTCTGAGGCTCTTTGAGGCAGCTCTGAATAAAGCCTCACTACTAACCTCAGCCATTTGCCAGAAGTTATCACAACTGCAGATCACTGGAAAAGCTCTGTCACTGAGTTAGAAAAACAGAGCGGAAGAGAGGCTGCACGCTCAACTCTTAATTCCCATTTTTCCAGTACTTTAACTTGCCATAAAGCTTGTGTTCCACCAGAGGGCATTCCATGCCTCAATAAAAAAATGCAGCTCGGTAAACAATTTGAAAGCAAGGAGAAATAATTCCTCGAGTCTTCTTAGGTTATTGGACATTTCATATTACTAATCAAAAGCCTACTACAAACTGAAATATCCCAAGTGCAGCATCTATCAGGTATTTCTCAATTGAACTTTCATTCCAGTAGCTCCTTTACTTGGAAAAATTGTAAATTAAGTAGTTCTCACTTGTAAACAAATATGGAAACTAAACTATTAGAACAGAAGACATATTTTCCCTTCAAAACAAATTAGTATCAGGAAAAACTTAGGAGCATGTTGCTTTTTCAGATATTAATTGCATAGTTTTAGGTTTCATTTCTCTTAATGCTCAGTCTAACACAGACTTTTCATAGTGAGCCACGTGTTTCTCTGGATTTTGCCATACTAGTGTCAAGTAATACTGAATTCCACTAGCTGAGGAGCCAGCCTTTTGCATATTACTAGTTACAGAAACATGGCACAGCTGGAAGAACATTTGTCCTTTAAAAATTTTATTAGAAAAGTATGTTTCATTTTACAAGTCTGTAATCTTGTATAAGGACTCTGAACATTTTTTCCATCTCAAAGATCTTAATATGTAGACAGCCTCTAAATTGATACCTATAAATTCTAATTTTCCATAAACGAAGCAAAATGAATGCTGTTGCTAAAACTGACAGAAAAAATGACTGAGAAAAAGATAAAGAAAACAGTATTTCTCATACTTCCGTGCAACTTTTCATTGCAATTGGCTTAATGTTTGCATTTTTTCAAAGTCTGATAATTTTAGCACCACTTGTAATGATCCCTTAGCTTCACACATGAAAACAACTTGAAAACAACTTTACTGTCTTCCTAAAGACCCTATTTCTACCTGAAGAACAGAAATAATTCTGAATTATCATTGAGGTCATTGATTAAACTTTGTTACGTAAGGAAAAAAAAATCTAAAATGTGGGGAAGTCAACAAACAGTAAGAATGGAAAGTATTTTCTTCAGCACAAGACTTATTTTTACCCAAGGATGTAAAGAATATAGCAGCCAATATCTTCACATTATACAAAGCATCCAGCTTTTCGGGTTTGCAGATAAGTACCTAACTTCAGACGTCAGAATGTAAACATATGTAATAATTGTTTGTGTGTTTACAAGGCAAGGACTTCAATCTGTTAAATACTAAATCTTGAATCTTAAATCTGTTAAAGACTAAAAGACTTAAATCTATTCCATGGATAGTAGAAGACCATTGGGTTATTTTCAAAGTGATTTTCAGAATATCATTACAGCGTAGGATGCACTCATTTGCCTGTTCATCCAGTATGTGTTTGCTTCCTTACTTGAATACTGGCATAGCTAATTACTAGCTTATAATAATGTCTGTAGCAGAATTCTATGATTTGAAAGTACACTGTTTACATGTAAGTCTGGTCCTAAAATTAAAATATTATTTCATTCTGCTTCAGTGGATCAGAGGAAAAATGCCCTTCCAAGAGAAGGATAAATGCCCAGAGGCATGTACACAAATGACTCACTGACACTTTCTGTACATTTTCCTTCTGGTCGTTTCAGAACTCAGGAAAACACCTGGTTGGTCACAGATAAGAGAAGTCCTTGTCCAGCTAAGCCTAAAATGATCTCAACTTTCAGCATCATCTAGGCTGCTCTATGAACAGGAAGGACTGTGCTAGGAAGTGAAGGCTAATTTGTCTGAGAAGCAAATGTCCTAAAAGGCAGAATATATATATGAACTGGAAACTATGGGACAATATTGATTCAAACTCTAAGGTTAATAAGGACAGTAATTGAGTTGTGAAAGTCTCCACCACAAATAAAAAGTGCTTTAAGCACACTAATTTCTACCCAAAAAGCTCATAAGTCACTGAACTAGAACTTGGCTCAAAGCCCATTTCTGGATATGGCCCTGCAGTCCCTTGCTATGGTGCTATAAAAACTCAGGCAGGTGCTCTGAAATTTGAGCTATCGAAGTCAAGGAGACTGCTCCTAGGAATTTAAAAAAAACCCTCTTCTGTTTCATGTTGGAAGTAATGGGTGGCAGAAAGCTTTCAAAATATGTTAAATTTCTTACTATTTTCGCTGACACTTTTTTTTTTAATGCCAGCTGTTTATCACAAATGCAGGGTAACCCAGCTGGGCTGCAGAGAGGTTATTTTGCCTCAAGTGAGCCAGACATTCTTAAGTAAAAACTTCTGCAGAAATTATAAAGAAAGATTATGGATGCATCCACACCTTAACCAGTAATTAACTAACTGAAAAGGTATGCTCTCTAGACTTTGAAAGCCTCTTGGCTTTCAACAGATGTTTTGAATTGATATGGTTACCACATGCTTGTTGGATCTATGATTTCTGAATATGTTTGGGGTGGCTTTGTTTGTCTTTCATGTAACAGTTTTTATAGAAGGGAGTTGCTTAGTCATCCCAGATTATACCAGAGCCTGGAAAAAAGAGAAATGTAGCCTCAATCAAAAGGCAGAAGCTGCGTTGCCCCTATCACTGTTGCAAAGAATAAAAAGTGCAGGTCAATAGCAGCAGCTGGAGGGAGTCAAAAAAAGAACAAGAGGATGGAAGTCACATGGTCAAGGAAGAGATGCCTCTGCATCAACCTGTAAACAAGCACTTTAATCATGTTTGCTAGTTCATTAGCATTTGAACAATTCAGATTGAAATATGAAAGATGGTTTTATCTCCCTTCTCTTTAATGCAGGCCTTGGACAGTTTTAAGCAAAACACTTCTCATCTGAATGATGAGGATAACAATAACATTTCTCTGTCTTAAAGGGTTGATTATGAAAATAAATTAGATGCTCAGATGTTATAGTGATGAATCCCAGTAAATTTAAAAGAATTTCCAAATCAAAATAACCACATTTAAATTATTTTTTAGATACCTTGATTTCAAGATTTGTTTTTGGAAATCATAAGCTATTTGTACATAAGCAAGGAGTTTCTGGATGGTTAACCCCAGAAATCTGAAGAACACATATTGGGAAATACTTCAGCTAGCTGACAGCAGAATAAAGAGAAGACTACTAAATTATTAAATGACCTACACTAGAGCTTCTCATACGCAGTTTTGCAGCTGGAGGAGAAGTGACTGCTAGAATGCTTAGTTTGGTGTCTTCAAAATGTCTACACTGAGGCTCTGGTTTGAAAAGTGATTATGTAAAAATAGCACTTCCTACTCAGCAGATCTGTTCCTGTATGCTTTTGTAGGGAGAGAGAAAAAAAAAAAAACAAACAAACCACTGCGTGTCTTCACTGCTGAGCCACCATATCGCTGGGGGGCAGGGTGGGGGTGGAGAAAACTGCATTATACTCTGGTTTATGCAACTTCATCAAAATCACCAGTTTAAAGCTATAATGTACCTAAGCAAAACCCATCATTTTAAAATTGTGCCCTTTGAAATCAGACCTGCATAACCTCATTACCTTCAGCTGAATGGAAATGAATGAAATGAAAGGAAATAAACCCTTCAGATTGAAAAATCATGATTGGATTTCCTCCAGCTTCCTATCATCACCCAAACTAATCAAGCTATTTTCTCCCCAGGTGGAAAATGAAAAGAAAGAGAGAGGTGATGACGATTCTTTTTTTAAAATATTTGGCAGGTAATCTCAGAGCATGGAGCCCATGTAAGTTTCAAGAGGTTACAGGAGGACTACAGAAGGCTAATATTATGATAACAGCTGCTAGCACAGGGATGTAAACAATGCAAAAACCCGATTCATGCAGTTTGGTCGGCCTGTTTCCAGGGTTGTCAGACTCCTAAGAAAGTGATGGAGTGGGCTTTGCCACTATCAGATGCTTCCAAAGATCAATATGTCATAGCAAATGCTCCTCTTTAAGGTTTTCAAAAGAAGTTTTCTTTGTCAGTATGATTTTTTTTTCCTAAAGAAGGGCAGATGAAGAGGCTCTTGTAAAAAGAAAAAAAATATGTAATATTCTGAACATGGGAAAATATATACTTAGTATCTGTCTAGAGATTTGAAAAGATACTTTGATCATTCTTGCCAATTACATACCTGTTAGAGGCGAGTAGATTTACATATTTAATATTCAGCTAATCTCCAAAAACTTTGATCAAAAAGACATGCCATTTATCCTCAAACACTGTGCCAAAATTTCATCTCTAGATAGCCTAATGTGTGAAGTGATGAATTTGTTTTCAAGTCTTTTACAGAATGCCTCCATTTTTCACTTCAGATTAAAACACCTACCCTTTTAACAAGCGTAGTGCTTCTCCGGAACACTATCTTTAAATATGAAAGAAATCATAGCACAATGGTTCCCTCAGGGTTTTGCCTTTTGACATTTGTCTACTTAGAAAACATCTCAGAAAGAAAACTAATGGCATTATGCTTGCAGACACAATCCTCTTCTAAATGAACAGCAATGTCTACATATTTCTTCTCATCTGTGACATGTTTCAGTGTGCCTTATAGACCCAGATACTGAGTGACCTTCAAGAAGTCCCTGCACAAGAAGCCTGGCTAGCTTTAGAACTGCAAGCTCTGAGTGTGGGATTGTGCATTAATGGAACATGGAAAGATTACTGCGTTAAGTTTGCAGAAAACCCCAACAATCAATTCCAACAGAAGACAGACCAGCAACCTCTGAGTCCCCTCTGGACTCAGGTTGTTATGTTAGATACAGATGTAACAAATCCCAACAGAAAGTGCCTTTTTTTCTTTTATAAATTGTCTTCTTATAGAATGCATGTTTTCCAAGCAATGTCTAACCTTGTAACTCTTTTCTTTTGTCTGTACCAAGATTTCATCTAAATCTCTCAAAATATCTCGTTCCCAAACTAAGATTCCTTCCAAGAGTGTTTTATTCAACAAAGAGGGTGATGCAAATGTAACATCACAATTCCTTTATTGATTAAGAATGCAGCATTTGTTTTGAACTTCAGACTACATCTTGGAGATGTTTCAAGCAGAGTCTACATGTTTCCTGAAGTTCCAGGCACTCCTCTCCTTCCAGTGCCAAGGATTCTAACAGTAGGGTGGTTCAGACCTCCGGCAAGTAAGATGTACAGTCTGGTAACAAAACTCTAATATATCTGGAACCAGTGCCAAAACAGCACCACTTGTTTACAGTCCTAAAATTGAGCTACCATGACACAATCTCTCATGAAAAAATAAGTTTTAAAAAGATTTTATTTTCAAGTCTTACATGAATTACTCTAGTATTTAATCAGAATATTCCTTAGTGTTGCCACTTTGGGGAGCCAATGTAGGAATGAAGCTCAGTAAGGAGGCAGTTCTGACTCTGCTTTCTGCCACGGGAAGGTGGGGTCCACTCTGGCAGTGAGTGCCTCACACATGGCATTTGGGGCTTGAAGGAATAACTGATTTTGTACAATTGTTTTTGGGGTTCAAGGTGCAACTGGACAGACTTATCTAAGCACGGATTACAGAGCTCGCTAACCTACAAGATGAAAAATAGGCAGTAAGAATATGGGAGAAAAACACTTTATTACAGAAGAAATTATCTTTCACAGGGTGTAGCAAGCTTTTTATCCTCATCTATCACAGAGATATTTTGAAGGTCATAAAGCATTTTTTGTTACCAATGATTAGATCAGTAAACAGGAGAGCTTCCTGAAAGGATGTAAATAATACTGTTTAAAAACGTACAAAGATAAAATTAAATAGCTTTTAGCAAGACCACTACTTTTCTTTGCCCATCGCTAACATTTGTTACTTTTTTATCCTTTAGTCATAAGACTCATTTTCTTTGCAAATGTTTTTCTACCTGGGACAAATTTGTAGAAACTGATTTACTGAGAAGAATTCTGACACTTTCCTGGCAACTTGCAGTGATGCCTGGTGAAAACAGCTAAATTTTGCTGTAGAAGAAAATTGCATAAACTTCTGAAAACAGCTTCTGAACTTATCCAAATGTGATCTCCCCAAGGAAAAATCTAAATAGAAATGTCAGGATTGTAGTTAACTCACTTCAGGAACCCTATTTGGTATACTGACTATACAGCTGTAATATTAAAGCTGCTTTATGTTTGGTTCGAATTTTCCCCATAGAAAAACAAACAAAACACTGTAAGACTTATTTTTCTTGTAAAGCTGCCTAGACTAGATATCTATCATACAAATTTGCCAGGAGACTGTTTTGCTTCTAGCAAATTCACCTTGAAGTCTACAAAATCTGATAAAATCTGTCGAAGAATAAGAAAACCATGAATGCTGGCTATCCCTGTTTTGCCCAACTCCCCATAATCAGACACGAGCAAGTGAAAGTGAGCGCAAAGAAAAGCCAAGAGCTCTGTCTCTGCATGGCACAAATCAGAGATCATTCTCCTTCGCCTTGAGAAAAATGTAAGGCCTGTAGTGCAAAAGCTACCAGAGGACATTACGAGTATTTTGAGTTCCCTACAACGGCAGGAAACCTGTTCTACTTACGGAAACCCAAAGGTACCACAACCTAGATGTTTCTCCTATATAATGACATTTTGGATTTTGTTTTGGTAAGCACTCCAGCCGTGGAAAGAAAACCCACAAGAAATTTGCATCCAAGTAAGCAGCATGAGAGGGACTTTAAATTGTGTATATTTGACAAAACTCATCATCAGTGCAATGCTTTTTATATCTCCTGTCTTAGTAGTTAATTTCCTGAATAAACTTTTGAAGCCTCTAATTTAAATTTTTCATGGGTATAACCTGTTAAAGGTGCTTCAGATGACAACTTAATAAAGGCTGATCTTGTGAAAACAGAACAGAACAAGATGACAAGAAATTACAGTGCTATTCTTGGCTTTCTTTACTTTTTTCTAGTTCTGAAAAATTTGTTTAACCTTGCTGTACTTCACTGTACTCGAAGGCTAATGATACATGCCTATTCTACAGAGAACTGGGAAAATAATTATCTTTACATTTCAAAGCTATGGGAATGAAAAGTATCATTACTTTGCTGTTATTTAATTGTATTAAAATTATCCTTCAACTTCCATTAAAGTCTTCGGTATTTAATATAATGAGAGAGAGAGCAGAAGTAATGAATATCATAGTCCCTTATTTTGTCTGTGGGTAAAGGTATTTACATGAATTGACTGACAAAGCCAAGTCTTTGTAGAGGAAACAGAGCCTGTCTAGAGGAGCTTAGTTTAGGTTCTTCACAGTCATTTAGTAGTGTTTCAGATCTGGAGCTTTTGGGTTCTGTGAACATTACAGTGCTGCTCTAGTAATTACATTGCAAAGAAAAATTATCTAAAAATTTCTCAATAAATCAAGTTCTCTGGTGTTAATGTCCCAGATGGGAAGAGAACAGTAGGAAGCTGACTAAACACAAATCTCTATATAGAATTTTAATAAAATTTCCTCAATACTGTGTTGACTTAAATAAGGTATTTCAGAAAATTTCCTGTCAAACAGAAATCAGACCTAAGGGCTCAGTGAAAATTAGTAACAATTATTAGTGCCACATAATTTCCTCCTTCCTTGGCACTAACCAATGACTGTTCTTCTGGAAACAACTCTTGCAAAATCAGAAGAGTCGTCAGCAGAAAAGTTACTAGGTCAGTGACATCAGGAGCTAAATGATCTATTAAAAGGAAACATTCTGACAGTTGAGCACGTAGGTGAGATGCAGTAACAAACCCACATAAAGACATCCCCAGTTCCCAAAAAAATTACTCTTTTTTAGGCACTCGAAATAGTGAAGATATTTTGGATGTTATTGTACTTTGCAATAACACCATCTTTGTAAGTTACTGACCCGTGTAACTACTGGGAGAAAAAAAAGTGTGCTACAAAAACCCTAATAATATTTATAGTTGTTTAAACAGTAGCCATCAAGAAAGAAATTTATCAGGGTTCATTTTTTTAAAATTGGTATTTAAAGTTCTTATGGTTTTGGATAAAATGTAGGTGTTGAGTAAGTTGGTTTGAATTTTTTGAAATTATTCAAATGCTGGGTCTTCACCTTACGTGTTTTCATGACTTTTTTTTTTTTTCCCTATGAAATGAAGAACCTATTTCATTCTCTAACTGTAAGAGTCTTCAGACCTTACAGTCACCTGCAGCTCTGAGTCACATACCACAGTCTGGACTGCCAGTATCCAATTGTGTTTTGATTCCCCAGTTCTGATTTAATGAATGGTGTCACTCTTCTGCAACAGCTAAACTAGTTTTAAATAGCCACACAAACACTACAACCATATACTTAGTTTGTCTTTGTTGTGGAAAACTAATTTAACATGTGACAAAATAAATTCTTATGTTGAAGGAGGTCAATGAATGAATTAAATGAGGGATCAGTAAGACATGTCTTACATTTAGACACTAGAATAAAGATGAGTTACTGTTATTGTCTGAAATGACCCTTCTTGGCTGCAGGTGGAAAGTCAGAATAAAGAAAGGTAGTACATTGACTTTATTAATGTCAGTGATAGTGCAGATGGTACCAAAGGAAAGGCAATGAAAAAAGCCTCAGAGTCATTTGGTTAAATGAACTTTTAACAGAAGCATTATCACAGAACACAAGAAACTATTTTTTCTGAAGGTATTCTAACAGTCAAGGTATAAAGAGCCCAAAAGTCCAAGCAGAAAATTTCACAGAATTTTTTAAGTATCTGGGATATAGTAGGATTAAACAGTCAAAAGCTGCTTCTGTGGCATAACAGAGAAGAAAAATCCCAAAGTAGAATCCAAGGAACTGTGGCATTTGTAAACAACTCTTAGATATCTAGGATTCATTTTCCATTGTGGCTTTCCAAAATCTATTTCTTGTGAATTATTCCAGAAAATAAGATGCTTCTACTCTTTCCTCTTCACAACTGAAGTTCAGGAAACTATTGCTATTTCTTTTTCTTTTATATTCTAAAATTTCATCTAAAGATTCTGGCAACTTTTGGAAGGCAGAATACTATCATAAAAGATATGGAGAGCTATGCAGTAGCCTTCATCTGACTTTTAATGTTAAAAGATGTGTATGAACAAAATGGAGCAAGGTTAAATAACCTGAGTTCTGTGACATGTTTTTGTTTTGCCATTGTATGTATTGTACATCTATTTTTTATATATCTATGGAATTTTACCCTTATTACAGATGCATTTGAAGAATCCCCATGAACCCATTTGGATACCAAAAATTTCATTTGTCATATAAGTTTGACCTATGTAGTTACTTACATGCTAGGTAGTGCCTAAAGACTTCTATTGCTCTAGAGACTTAAATAATTTGGATATAATTCTAGTCATAGGTCTTAATTACTAACTTTGTGTATATTATGGGTTCAGTTCTCTATTAGATGCCAAAAATACAAGCAGCTATATTCAGGTAAAGCAAAACACAACAAGAGAAAGCACCATTTATTTTCACCAAATCAGCAAGGTTGGAACAGACCACTGGAGGTCATTTAGCTAGATCATATTACTTAGGCTTGTGTCCAGACAGCTTTTGAATATGTCCACAGAAGGAGACTCCACAACCTCTCTGGTCAGCCTGTTCCTTTCTACACTTCTTCACAGAAAAGAAAGTTCTTGACCTTCATTTTCTATTCTACAGCATCAACCCTCTCTTCGAAGAACAGAATTATCAAATCAGAAAAGTTCTGCAATTATAATTACTTGGAAGCCAAAGTGAGACTTAAGTGTGAACATTCATTGACCAAAGTTGATGCTGGCACAATCTAAATATGCATGTTTACCTGCCACTGCTAGATCTACCTGTGATCTAGAGTATGCTTTGAGTTCTACTTTTTCAATAGGAAATGGTTACGTGAAGCACTGAAGCACCCAAAAATGACCTAGATACAGACTTTAGGAACAGCAAATCCAATAATTAGTAAGCATTCTCTAGCAATAACATGTTGCTGCCTGTACACTGTAAGACATTTTCATGAGTGCAAATTCCAGTTAATTATATGCTAGAAAATGCAAAAAACACATCAGTTAAATACAGTTCATACCTTGGGGAAGGAAAATGAGCTTTTTACTATCACTGTCTTTTTACCTCCTTTAGTAGCAGCTATCAAGTCATACAGAGGCAAACTTAGCATATAAAACAAAGAATTGTAATCTTTTTCTTTAACATACTGAGAATTTAATTGATCTAGGACCAGATTCTGCCACTATTACAATATACAGCATACTGTCAGCAGAAAACATTTATGCTTTTCTCACTTAGTCCCCTAAATGCTTTTTTACCGCTGAAAGTCTCAATATGCACTCAAGAAGAACGGCTCTGTAAGGAATACCCTCACACTTGTGAGGGTGTGTTGCCCGTTTAATTTCAGTTATTTTACTTGAGAATTCACAGACTTTAGCACAGTAATTTTCACACTCTCTCATGCCTGTGTTTTTCAATGATTTTTATTTTTCTTTTCATGTAGTTGTATGAAAAATTAAAGATTGGGTAATACAGTTAAAGGCATATGAAGATTTATAGCTTTTTATTGACAAGTAGTTGATTACTTAGGGTTTTTTCTTTCTTTAGGTTAGTAGAAAATTGAGAATTGCCAAGAAGCAAGATGAAGCAAACACAGAACCATATAATCAAGGGAACTTAGAGATGACTTAGCCTAATTTCCCTGCCATGGCCAAGCACACTTCCCTCTGAGACCACGTTACTCAGAGCCCCATCCATCATAGCTCTGAACAGTTTAGGACATCTGCAGCATATCTGGGCAACTTCTTCCAGTGTCTCACCCTGATACAATCTTCCACATGATTTAAAGGGTGGAGATTTAGGCACTCATGCAGATCTTCTAGAGTACAGAATGTTCAGTCCTGTCATTGCATGCAAGAACGAGCTGGCTTTAACAAGATCTTCCACTACTACCAGTTTGCACTAAGGGGAAAGTATTGGCCTTCAGCATTTGCTCAAGGCTTAACACAAGCTTATTCATCCTTGTCTTGCACATGAAGATAGATGCATTACGCCAAATTAAAAAAATGAGAGATCATAAACCTACTTCTGATCACAACAGTAAGACACAATTTTTACAGGAGACCAAATGCCTACCTAAGGCTGCTAAAACTATCTTTTAACTTGGCATACCTTAAACGTGACAACTCACTACAATCATCTGCTTATTACACCCTGTAATTAGGTATTCACTGCAAAGTTTGGCCTGCCAAGTTACTACTTTTAAGAGCTCCATTTGGGCCTGATCAGTCAAAAAGCTCAATGTCATGGTCTAGTGCACCAAGAAGCTGTAATGGTCCTTATAGGAGTTCACTCACAAGCCCTGCTTGTGGCCTGAGAAGACTCAGTTAGGCTCAGGTTGCTCTATCCTATAGGTGTTACCTTGCATCCCCACATAGTGCTCTGGCTTGTTGCCTTGCTTTTGCTCTATGATGTCTCCATAAACTCCATTGCTATTACCACTCTCCTGTGCTTATCCAGGCCAGGTGTGATCAGAATGTGCCCTGGCAATGACAGAGCACTACTCATCCTCTGCTGTGGCTGCTCTCAGCTCTCAGCTCTTTGCTCTCCTTTAGCTTTGGAGTCCTTCTCTTGCTGGCTGGTACTTGGGGGCTACTGCTCCTGTCAAAATGAATCTCTCTTAGAAGTGAGGTCCCTGAAAGTATTCAGCATATCATGCAGGCAGCTGTGCATGGAGCAACTCAAATCTACCACTCACTATGAGCATACCCAGTTACAAGATTTGCATTCAGTATCTTGCATTCCTATCTCACTTTAGCTACTCCTTTCCAAAATGCACTAATAACTCTTCCTCTAACATGCACTTGCACTTGCAGGATGCTCTGCCTGGAAGGGGCCAAAACAACTCCAACAATGCCCTACTTGCAAAGCTACCAGTTGTAAATGAAGAAAGGGGCACCATACTGCTTTTGGTGTTGAATAAAGCTGAAACCAGTCTGACTCATCAATCCCCAAATCAAGCATTCTTATAGTGAGATGAAGATGTGGTAGGACTGTAAAATACCCAGATAAAGGAAGAAACAAGTGATATTACCAAAAACTTATCTAAAGCTGCTAAACTGACACAGCTGGCCTGGAGACATATGACTGACAGTCAGTCACTCTACACTGTAACAGCCCAGTCCCAAATTTAGCAGTCTTCTAACACATTTCTTCTTGGAGTGTATGTGTGGAGGTTCCTCCCGTGAATAGAGATGTCCCTCAAGGTTACTCCTCCAGGCTGAGCAAAAGAGACTTGCCCACAGCCATTGGTGTGGGTGAGTAACATCAATCTCTACTTAATAACCGTTTTTGCTAGCTTTAATACAAGTGCTTTAATATAATTGCTTCAACATTGTTTTATAATGCACTATAAGACAATAGTTGCTATAGCTCCTATACTGTCCAGTAAATGATTCTGGTTAAGATATTTTTGTCTAATTGT
Organism: Cisticola juncidis; assembly: GCA_013400215.1. NCBI lineage: Eukaryota > Metazoa > Chordata > Aves > Passeriformes > Cisticolidae > Cisticola > Cisticola juncidis. Next base: position 263,942 of record VXBR01007309.1, read on the forward strand.
TATTATTATAAATCATATATACTTATATAAATGTATCTGGTTTGCCACCCTTAATCTTGCAGGACAAAGTTCATTTACGCTATATAATCCTTTAGACATAAACTGTTGACAAATCTGGGAGTAAGACTGGATCCAGCCCCACCCAGGCTCCTCTCTCTCAGGAGTTTGGAGAGCAAAGAGGTCCTTTCTGCATCTTGTGGTTCAATGGGAGGGCTTGTTTAATAAACGTAGTATGAAATTCCCACTGTTCACAACAAAGCTTCAGTCTATATGGCTTCGTAGGAGAACAGCTGGAGGCAGAAAAGATCTTGCCATTAGTGCCAGGGGAAACAGCTGAAGAAAGGGCCAGAGACTCATGAAGCCAAAAAGAGAAATGTGTATTGTTCCCTACAGCCAAAGTCAATTGATTTCAGTGATGGTGTCTTACCTAGCTAACATCTCAAAATTTTTTACCTTTCTCACAATTGCTCCAACAGCCAGGGAATAAAATGGGAGAATATTCAGGCCATTTAATTCCTTTTACTGTATACCTAAGCCTGTGGTGTACAACTGCAGCTCTCCTAACAATGAAGTTGCATCTAACTTACTAAATAATGTGCTCCTCAGACACAGTTATTAAGTTTCACTTTTAGTGCCCTCGCCAGCTGCATATATATCAAGGACTTACTAACAGCCAAATGCATCATCCAAAAAGGCAAAAACAAGGAAAAAAAGTGCTAAACCTCTGCCAATTTGGAGAAAAATATCAATTGTATTTTTTTTAGCATGAGGAGTTAAAAGAAAATATTATGTTCTGTTAGAATACTTTTCAACAACAACCTGTATGCTGCATCTTGAGGACAAATCTTTTGCATAAGCCTGTTGAATATAACGTAATATTTGTCCATGTCTGACAAAAATTATTTAAACTGGAGGATTTTATATAATATGAACTTAAATAATATTAATATATTTTGAATATCTATAATTTTTTTCTCACCTTTCTGGTAGTCTTGATAAAGAATTCATTAATACAATAAAAAGAAAAAAAAGTTTATGTCTCTAACAACTCAATCCTACTGATTAAGAGATTTAAATTCTCTTAGGGGGAAAAATACATAAACATAACCTTCTCACTTTGCCAAAAATACTAAATGTTTTAGAAATGGAACTAGAAGCATATTTTGACACATTTACAACTTGCAGATAGCTTTCATCATCTTTTCTACTTAAAGATAAAAGTTGCATGTAAGAAATAGAGTACTTGGAGACTGTTAGGTACCTGGTAATCAGTTGATCTTAAAAGCCTCTGAAATTATGGAACATAGGCCAGCTGACTATCAGTAATAGGACTGGTGTACACTAATACACTACAGGGTATTATCAGCCCAAATACAGAAGAGAGGCTCTACAAGTGAAATTTTAATTCATATAAATTAAATTACATATTGTTCCATATTGGATTAACAAAAACAGGCAAAAACAGTGAAAACATTTATTATTTTCAACATAATGTTTATGCTGTTTATTTGCTATAAATACAGCAACCTCCTTTAAATATGACTCATTCAAGGAAAGCTCAGAGACTGTCTTTAAAGTATTAACCATGGTGGGCACATAATTTTTCTTGGTTTGAAGGACTGTGTTCCTTCTAAAAAAGAACTTTACAAATTTAGAAAAACCCTATTGACTTAAGAAAAGGATGACATAAGGAGTATGTTGTTGACTCACTGTCAGCTACATCTAGAGACAAATCAACATATTTCCATGGAGAATGTCTCGTGCTTGCAGTTTACCATCAGTAAGGAGGACAGAAGTGACAATATTTGACACTTTCTGCTTACATATTCATTTTGTATCCTAATATACCTCTGAGACAAGTTAAATGGTTTAAAGCAGAAATACTGAGGGAAGATATTTCTTTTTCCATCATGAGTCATGGAAAAAATGAAAAGTAATATACATGAAATCTAAATAACTGACACTTACTTGCCTTAGTACCAAATTCTAAAACAGTTTTTAGTATTTGATTGCTAGATTTTGTAGCATGCCAGTCATTATCTAGATGTGCTCAGTTTGTTGCATTTACAAACAACATTTGGTTAAGCACTTGCTAGTGACTACAGGCCACTGGAACCCTTCTGTTGCTGCAGCCTCAGGCTTGTTCTTAACAGAGTGAAAAAACAGGAAGGCGGACACAAGAAATTGGAAAAGTAATCTAAAAAAGGCCAAACTGCTGATCAGGAGAGACATATTCTTAAGACCAATGTCTATGGCTACAGACTCCATTTAATTTCTTAATTTCATTCATTTATTTGCATCTTTAAGTTAAAATATGGGTTTCATTATTTTGGTAGTATGGTCTTTTTCTAGTATGTGCTTTCAATGTCTTTAAATCTGAACTAAGCTCAGCTTATGGTCTGACAACTAAGATACTTCTAGCTCTGTGCCATGCTTTGCCTACTGCCAGAAGCTCTCCCAAAAACTGCTCCAGAGCAGCTGAGAGTGCTAATACCACTCTACTAGAAGATTTCATGGCAAAAAAAAGGAAAAATAGGAAAAAAAGCCTAATGCACTTTTCTAACCAGTTGTATGCAGGCATATCACTTTTGAAGATTATCACTGCTATTCCTGCCTACTTGGGGCATCAAAAGAAGGTATTTTTGCTAACAATGTAATCACATTTCTTTAACCAAAGTTCATAAAAGTTGTGACCACTTAGGTGGAGTGTGAGAGGTAGGATGCACAGATAAGAATTCAGACATCCCAAATAAATATATCAAACCCCAATGCATTTTATTTGGTGTGATTCAGAGGAGTATGATTGTGATGCACAGCATTAAAAACATTGTTCGATTGCTTAATGCTATTCATATTTGCAAAAAGTACATTTCAAAATTTACAGCAATGAAAACTTCTATTTCTAAAAACTCAAAATGCCTTAGCAAGTTACAGTAACAAACTGCCTCTCTTAAGGGGGCTAGAGAGGAGAAAGGATGTGCAGATCTCAAAGAAAAAGTGGCAAGTCTCAAAGACCAGTAGGAATACTCAATGAAGGAATCTGGCACACAGACAAGGCTTTTAGTAAAGGTTGATTTACTCCTTTTAAAGGCAATCTCTCCAATCACCTACCTCTGGAGCTTACAAAAATGTTGTTCTGATCTAAATTTTGATCAGTTTACAACCACTTTTATCTAGGACAGCTATGCTGGGTTTGTTTATCCAAACTTCAGATTAACAAGGTTAAAAAATGCAGAGACACTATATACTGTGTATGTAGATCTTACCAGTTTTACAAGTGAAATCTTTCCAGTCTCACTTGTCAAAGCAACACTGTACAAATGTGACTAAACTGCTTTCAGAACCAGGCCACACCTCAAAGAAGTGCAGCTGCTGGTTCCAGAGGCTCACATCAACAACCTATGGATGATGGTTTGCCAGGCTTGTGTCTGGCCACGCATGGGGACTGCAGCTTACACTCTGCCCAGTCCATTACAGCTCAGCCATGGCTGTGTTCATCCTACATGCAATCTGAAAGAGCCAGCTTGCGCTTGGCACTCTCTGGGGGATAATCCAGTTCTGTTCCTGGGAACATTACTTACCACAAATCTTTGGAAGCGGCACGATGACTGCTGGGATACAGATGAGAGCCGCAGAAGGTACATTCAAACATCTGTGAGCAAAGAATGCAAAAATAGGACATTTTAAAATATGAAAGGTAGGCCAAAAATTCAGGACAAATTAAACTGCTTTCCAGAAGTTATTTCATTATTTTTTCCTTTGCATTACTTGTGCTGTTTTCAATAACACAGTACTTTTACTCTCTGAGATAATACAGTGATGCAGAAAGACCAAGGCTGCAAGACAGGGGAAGCCACTGCATCCCTTCTCCATTTCAGGCCCTCTTCCTGAAACAAGCCAGTGGAATGTGTGACACAGCATGAAGTATGTGCTCACTGTATCCAGTTACCAGAAGTGGTATCTGTTGTAGAGTGCAGAGTATAAGGTCTGAAAACTGGAGCTGCTACTTCTCTAGCACATCTTTTTTTGTTCTACACCTGTAAAAGCAACCAGTCAAAGTCTGTCAGGAAAGAAAATCTACCAAAAATAAAGGAAAAGAAAGAAGGCAATCAAAAGAAAAATTAAAAAGACAAAGAAAGGGCTCAGTGGACCAAAATGTAAGTGTCATGAAGTTATCAATGTGAGACAGTATATAGATATGGGAAAACAGAAATAGAAAATCAACTATAACTTTAAAATGCTTGATAATTAAAAATGAAATAAAAGTACAGAATGAAATTTGTCTGGGAAAAGGGTGGAAACTAGAGAAAAAATATTACATGTGAAATGAATGAGAAAAAAAGCAGAATCATAAAACAATCACTTCAAAATGACAGTGAGTTATGAGAATTTTCTAAAAAGCTGTGTCAACATACAAATGTATGCATTGCAGTGTGAAATAACTAATTAAACATAGGGCTGAAGTGTTAGTCTCTAATGGCCTTATTCTTCCACTGACTTTCTAGAGCTAAACAACGAAGCAAAGAAGTTCTTTACTTGGTAGGAATAATCCAAACCTTAAGAAATCCTACAAAAACATTACACTGTCACAACATTAGTAAAATTAGATTGCACTGCAGAACAACAACAAAAAAGTTTAAACAGTATCACCTTAAGCTCCATTGAAAACTTTGGAAATTTAAGCTTTATTAGATTAAGAAAATAGCATATGTGTCTAAAAATAAATATCAAAGAAAAATATTTTAATACTTGTTTTGTATGTTTTCTGTAGCATTTAAAATATTTAAAAATGATTATTCAACAATAGAACATAGAGTTGAAATGATTCAAATCAAAGTACCTTAAATGTAAGGATATATAAATAGTTTCCATTAATTAGAGATGTGCAAAAAATACAAGCAGTGCAAATGATGCCGTATTTGTTAGCTTTATACCAAAAGCTGTATTGTATTCAAGGAATGTAATTTGCACCTCTACTTTTAAGCTATTACCATTGTTAGGAAGCCCAATATGTCTAAAGGACAATTTTTTTCTACATAAATAAGAAATTAAATATGCCTAACAATATGCCTACTCAGTACTTATGACACGATCTTTATTTCAAACAGTTTTCATTATAAATTGCTGTGTATATCAAATTTTCTGTTCATTATAGTAGCAGTTAAGTCTAAATACTTAATCTTAACGACCCCTGGGAGCAAACTTCAAAATTATCTAAAAATTGACAGTCTTGAGTACTTATCTATTAGAGATCTGAATGTTATAATCTTCACTAGAAGCATAGAATGAAGATTCACTGGAGTCTTCCACATAGTTCAGACTTTATCAGGATGATCATGAAAAAAATAACAAAGCAACAGGACAAAATACTGGAAAAGTACATTATGTTTAAATCTGCAGATACAAAACTTGCACAGAATAATGAAGTCGGGGGGGAACTTTAGCCTAGCCCATTGTTTTATGAGCGTGAAAGGATGCTCACTGTGCTTCAGTTAGAAAGTGGGTTTCATAATTTCAGTTTCATTCAATTCAGAAGTGGGAAACGTGGGTTTTGAACGCAACAAGCTTATACAGAGCTTTGATGGGTCTGTCACATAATATTTGAGCTTTTTTGAGACTATTAGCTTACATTCAAATGAAAACAAAGGTTGCCCAAATGACGCACATCTCAAATTCAAAATAATGTGACAATAAATATCTTTCACATCAAGATGCAGAAGTTACATACTGCAACAGAAAATACACACCTTACTTCTTTTTTTGACAATGGAAGGACAGGAGTTAGAACAGATTTAGAGAAGTATGCATCCTTGAGTAGAATTTTCTGCTAGATGTGAATGCTGAAGCTTCTTTTCAGAAGAATTTTCTGCTAGATGTGAATGCTGAAGCTTCTGAAAGAAGATGGCAGAATAACCTTCCTAACTGTATGTCCATATTCACTGCAAATGGAAAAAAACCCAGTATCAGTCCAAGCATAGTAATTTACAGAGGAAATAAAAAAGCTATCTGAAAAATTCTCTTAAAACTGAATGAGCAAAATATGGCCACAACTTCTGTCTTGACTGAATACTAATTAAGTGCACCTTGTCTGACAGGTGATGGCTACATGCTGCTCAGGTACAAGAATATCTAGGATGTGATGGAAAGAGAAGGAATCAAAACCAGGAAACCTCACACATACAACAGGCATGGATATATACACACTTATTACATCTAACAAAAAAAATCTTAATAGAAAGAAACTTACAATACTTAAAGCTAGCAAAAATTATTCATTTACTGATGCAAGGCATATTTCAATGAAAAAAAAATAGTTTATGTTTTAATTCTTCCTTCTATTTCTCTCATTCAAGGAGCCATCAGTTACACCACTAATAGAGTGGCAATTTGCAGCACTATTTGAATCACTCTGTCCAACTGACAGGAGACTTACCAGCCTAACAAAAACTCTCCCTCTTATATTGGCAATTATCTTCACTTCAGTTATTGCCATCTACAACCATTGTGCGCTTCAGGATTAACTAATCCTGCCCCCAACAGAGTAATAGACACTCCTGGCCTCATACCAGCTACACTTTTAAGTCCATCAATTCTCAGGACTTTTAGTTAGAAATCCTGTTCCACCACTACTCAAACTTTGGCTACAGCTCAAAACTTTATGCCTCTCAGCTGCATTTCACAAAACACTCAGTGCTTACAACACTCTAGATTAAATTATCATTGTAAATGTCTACAAGTTGTCTAAATTAGTTTTATTATACCATCCACTCTACACTTTCACATTTTTATATCCATTATCCTGAAATCCCTAAATACTATACTTTTTGCCTGATCGTTTGGTGAATAGGAACTTACTGTTACTGAAGTGTGAATGTCATCCCTTTTCTGATACTGACCTCAGGCGTTTCTCATTCTTTTCTGCAAGGAAAACAGAGTATCCAAGTTGCTACAAGTCCTGACACCTGTATAACTCTTAATTCTCCCAAACACCAGCTGAGCCTGCTTTCTCCACTGACTCTCCAAATCCCACATCATTCCTCCTTACCAAATCAAACATGAGACAATGCCTAAGAAACATCACTTGAGACCAGGGCTCAGAATGACCCAACTTCATCACCCTAGGCTTCAAGTTTGAACTAGGGCCCCAGGCTTCCCTAATTTCCCACTTATTTATGTCTATTTCCTTCCACGGTACTTCTTCCTTTCCCAAATTCATAAAATCACACAATATCCTGAGTCGAAAAAGTTACACAAGGATTACCAAAGTCAAACTCCTGGCCCTGCAAAGGACCACAAGAAGAATCACACCATGAGCTTGAGAGTTTTGTCCAAACACTTATGTCAGACAGTGCCCTTACCACTCCCTGGGGAGCCCTGCCAACTCTCAACAACCCTCAGGATGAAAACTTTTCCTAACATCCAATCAAAACCTCCATAACATCTTCATGCTGTTCCCGCAGACCCTTCACTCGTCACCAGAAAGAAATCAAGTGTCCACCTCCCATGGAAGCTGCCGACTGCTGTGAAGTCTTCCCCCAGTCTGAACAAGCCAAGTGACCTCAGCTATTATTCCTGTGGCATCCCCTCTAGACCCTTTATCATCTTTACAGCCCCTCTTTAGACGTTTTCTGACATTTCTAATGATTTCTCCGAGCTTTCCTCGTAATGTCTCTTACTTCCCGCAGTTTTCCAAACTATTTTTCGCAGCTTAGACAACAGAGGCCCAGGGCCCTTCTCTCGGGGCGTGGGGGAACTTTCTGCCCCTCTTGCGAGAGGCCCTCCGGAAGAGTCCTGCAAAGCCGCCTCATCCCCCGAGAAAGGCGAGAACGCCACACAGCGCGGAGGCCCGGGCATAGCGCAGCTATTTCGAACGGGCACCGCAGGCACCTTGCGCATGTTTTTCAATCCGGGCCTCCGGCGCGGCTGCGTGACCCCCGCCGCCCACCCGCGGAGCTGCCGCGGCTGCC
>VXBR01007309.1:272211-336852 GCA_013400215.1 Cisticola juncidis
CCGGGACGGTGGGTTGGGGAGGGGGAGAATGCGGCCCTCCGGCCCCTGCCCTTCGCTGCCTCCCCGGGCGCTCTGATCCCCATTGTCCGCGGGCCCCGCACGCAGGCGCCGGGGAAGGGGGATGGCGGGGGGGGCGGTTGTTTTCGTGCAGCCGGGACAGGGCGAGGACTCGCCCTGGGGACGGACAGGACGGGCTCTGTGCGTACGCCCTTGGCAGCCCCTTCTTCTTCATCCTTCTCCTCCTTTGCCCGACCCTTGCCACCCCTCGCGCCGTCTGCGTAATAAATAATCTCTGGCCCAAAACAGGTTGGGAGGAGGAGAGGTGGTTGGTGTAGCTGCCGCGGGCCTGGGCAGCTGTGCGAGGACGGGGACGAGAGAGAAGGTTCCAGCTTCGAGATCCAGGCGGGGGGTGGTGGTACAGGCAAGGTGCGGGCAGCGCTTGTCCCCCGCTGCGGCTCAGCGCCCTGCCTCCCCCCCCATGACGCCTGTGCGTTTACTTCTTGCCTTTGAGGAAATGCAGTGAGAAGGGGAGCCTGCGGTTTTGGGGATTTGTTTGGGCTTGGTTTGTTTGGTAGATTGTTTTTTTTTTTTTTTTCTCTGTCGAGTCTTTACAACCGCAGGGGCTTGTGAGGGCTGCGTCTACCAGGCCGACGCATCGTTGAGGGGGGTGCGTGAGACAACATTTTGTTTTGTTTCAAGAAAAAGCCGTGGGCTAATGAAGGGTATTTCTCCTATTGAGAGTGGAGGAGGTGGTGCGGCTGTAGTGAGCGGAAGATATTTTGTTTACATAAATAAAGCGTGTGAAATGCACGCGAACTTCGCTTTTCGCCCGCAAAGCTGGGGTGAGTCGATCGTTGAGCATTCCTGGCGGCAGCCGCCGGGGGAAAAGGAGAAGGCTGCCTCTGCCCTTCGCTTTGCCATGAACGCACATTTTGCCTGTGTTTATATTGTGGTCTCTGTTTTGGCTGGGAGAAGAGTAAGGGGAGGAGCAGGAACTGGCTCCGGGGCTGCCACCTCCTCCCGTCTGTTTTCTTTGTTGTTATCTGCTCGAGGAGGCGTCCTGGGGTCACGGCTGTAGCTGAGCTGCGGTCTGCGGTGTTGGTTGGATTCCTCTCGGGCCGCCTTCTGCAGTGCATGTGCGGGTCTCGTCTGCCCTCCGTCCTCCCCCCGCCTGGGCACTTGACAGCGGCTCGCTCTGAAGTTGCAGGAAGGGGAAGGGAGGGCAGAGGGGGACGGAATCTTGGCATTTATTTGATACTCGGTCAGCAGCCTGGGCCTGCTTTGTGCAGTGCTGTCATTAAAAAAAAANCCTGGGGTGTGTGTGTGTGGGGGGGGGGGGTCTGTTTGTAAACAAATTCTTTATGAAAGTAGTGAACTGCTCCAGTGCGTGGAAAATGCTTGTGTCCTTGCAATACTTGCCAGTGCCAACATAGTGTTCTCCTAGGGGGTAGTTTTTTTTGCTCCTGTCAAGTAATAAGTCAAGAACAGTTGAACTGCAGGCTTTAGCAAAAAGGTAACATTTCTTCTTATAAAGAGCAGCAAACATTGAGACACACACAAAAATTACCCAAAATAAGGCTAGTCAGCACTTCAGCAAATTAATGAAGATAGCAAATTCCTCTTGACCATATGACCTCTGTGTTACAGAGAATGCTTTTTAAGATGCAAGATGCAAAGCATCCAGTGCTTAGAGTTTGTAAATTACAATAATGTGTGGTGAGAATGTGTTTGTAACCTTAATCCATTATGCTTGCAAATTAACTATAATGTGTGATACACTTTTTTTCCCCAACAGGACCATTACCTTACTCTGGACACACAATCTCTGGAAGGAGTCAGGCTTGGATAAATGGAGCTGTCTTCTACAGAACTCCTGCCTGATTTGTTGGGAAAGTTTAAAAAGTATTTTGGATGTGTAGGTGGAAAAACGTGTGACAGATCTATTGGTATTTTAACTGACTTTGGGAGAATAAATATGATAGGAATGTTAGAAGTATGTGAGTGAGGTCAGAGAGCCACAATGAGGGCTTTGCAGATGGACACTTACCCAGATGTTCTTTTACAGCAGTCAGTGTCTCTCAGCAATGATAGAAAATACAATTGGATGTTGTTGGGGGCTCTGCAGTGGGAAAGATATAATGAAATTGCAGGAACAGAAAAAAGTATGTAATACTCAGCAGTCCTGGATGGCCAGATTTTATCACTGTGTCTGTGCGGGGTGCATAATCTCTGATCTTCACTCCAGAATTCTTGTAAAAATCTTCCTGCCTCTCTTGTTGGCCTTCTCTCTGAATTTTCTTAATCTGATCTATGTCGTGACTTGCTTTAGATATGTGACTGGCCAGTTTCAATTTTGCAGTATTCTATTTATAAATTATGAAATGTTGCCATTTTTGGAATCATAATCTTGGTAGTTTAGTAGTTTTTATTGTTTAGTCTTCTGTTTGCCTGTCAGTGACTGCCCCAGCCTGCAGCTCCTTTTGAGGAGGCTTCTACCTAATGGGAGACCTAAGAATAGGACCTCAGTGTCAGGCATGTTTTGTAATTTTCCATGCCTGTGCTGGACTGTACCAGAGCAGTCACTTGGCTGTGTTTCTGTAAACTTGAAGAGCTTTGAGATGGGAAGTATGTATTCTGAAGCTAAAGGTAGGCTTCTTATGCATGATACCAGTGCAGGCAGAAGTCTTAAGGCAAATTTAAAAGACATTAGCACAAATTCCTACTGCAAGGCATTGTAGTGGGTGGATCTTGTTTTTTTCATCCCAGAACCAGGCAATAAAATTTCCCTATGCAGTGTCTCAGAAAGGTTTATGAAAGGTGTTTCAAGAGTTCCCCAGAACAAATACATTAGAAGCAGTTCTGAAATATTAAGCATTATGGTAATACTCATGCCAGTCTTAGCTGCATGGAGATAAATACCTGAGAATGCAGTAATTTTTTTCTGGATGAGTGGTGTCTTTACATGTACCTGTTCCTGTCATTTCCTGCTTTGTTCCCATTTTCAGTAGGAATGTCACAGAAATCTGCTATGCTACCCTGCTGAACTGAAAGTGATGTTCTGTAGCTGATGATTAATTAGCTTTCTGTGTAAGAAGAGTGCCTTGAAGTCCTCCAGCACTTGGCACTCTTGAATGCAGACGTCATTTAGTATAATCTAATTTCTTTTACCTACTTAGAATGTAAACTCCTCAAAGTAAGAGTGGGTAGAATGTATGTGCAATTATGCTTTGCAGATGGATAATCAGGTATGTGACTGACCTAAGGCACTCCAGGAATCTTCCAGTAGGGTCAGAAGTTGATCTGCATGCTTCATCCTTTCCAGCCAACACGTGTGGATATTTTGGATGGAGAATTTTTTTTTAATGTATCTGCTTTGCAAAACTGTGTTCACACTGTTCTGCTTCATGATTTATAGAGTTACAGGGAGCAAAGTGTGGTAGTTATATCAAATACTATGGGTATAATTACATGAGGGCATCAGGAAATAATGACTGTGTTCCAGTTCCTCTGGGTCTTGTTTGTATGCACAGGATGTGCCTTCAGGCCTCCTTCATGCAAGCCCTTTAGGCAGTTTCTGCTGCTGTGTTAAGACATTTGGGCTGGACTTCTGGTCCTTGAGGAAAGGATAGAATTTGTAGCAGCTCAGGACGCTGAATATAATTTTTTGTAGAACTGAAGGATAGCTGTCTGGCTTTCAGAAGAGTGGTGTTGGTTTTCTGTCCTTTTTGTCCTCCTGTGTCATGCCTACTTCATGTTTCAGAGAAAGTGTTGCAAAGTTGGCAGTGGTGTTAACCTCAAGGAGCTTGGAATACTGACAGAATGTATATGTGTGGATTCTTGCTGAACCTACTTCTGATCAGAAGCTTATGGGAAATGCCGAAAGTAAGAAGTAAAAGTAAACCTTTAACCAAAGTAACCAAAGATGTCTTTAAAAATGGCAGTTAGTCCAAAGAAACTTAATTTTGGAAAGAAGAAAAGGATTGGAAACGGGGTCTGGAGAACAACTGTAGGGTCTTTATCACTTGTATATTGTGAGTACAGTTGGTATGTGACAGATTTCTCAATTAATTTTAGCAGTCCTTTAAATTGAAGCACAGAAGGATAAATTGTCCTTTACTGTGAAGAAAAGACACTGGGTTAGAGGTTATTACAGAACACTTAAACACTGAAAAAAAGTCAGACTCCACAGCCTTAAAAGAGATTAGGTGTGACATCAGGAGTCACTAATGGGAACTCACAGGCTACAGATTCCTTGTGTATTCTAATAAGGTGAAGTTCTTGAGTGGGGAATTACTGTGGAACTCCTCTTCTTAGAGGGGTTGTCTTGGGACAAAAAAATACTTGGAGCCTGCTGCTTAGAAAATGAATGAGCTCTGGCTTTATTTTATTAATGTTTAGTAAAGAAAGGATGTAAAAATCTTGCTTTTACAAGTGCAGAGTATTGAGCTCCATGAGTTGCAGGCAACTGGAGGCTTAAGATACTCTGAGTGTTGTTAAGGTGACAACAGGTGAGGTTTGGAATGCCTGTCAAGTACTCAAGCATTTCACCTGATTTTAGTAAAGTAGTGTTTGCTCTGCATGCAGTTGCAAAAGAAAGTTGGATTTGATGTGTTTCTAGAATGTAAAAGAATACAAATGGAATTAATGTTGAAAAACTTGTTTGAGGAAACAATTCAGAACTTGACAACAAAACCTTAAAATGAGGTTTAAAAGGTAACAGGCTTTACATCAAGTGGTTTGATAGGAACATGAGATGTTTTGAATCCTGAATGAAAGACATTTATGTGGAGGTGCTGTAGGGCATGTGGGTCGTCGGCATGGAGCTGTTAGATATGAGAAGATTTACTGAAGGCCTACACTATTCGAAGTATTAAAAAAAGATTGCAAAGAGGATAAATCTGAAGTAGTGGTAGCTGAGCAGTTAGAGAAGATTCCTTGTCTTGGTTGCTGACATGCATGCTTTACTGGAGATAACGTGTTTAGAGACACACATGCACAAAGAACATGTGGACAACCAACCAATTCCGTGGCAGTGCAGAGACTGTAAACAGGATCTTTGCTGTGAATACTTTTAGAACCTGGTGATGACAGGCTGGTTACAAGTCAGTGTCTGAGTTTCCTCTTCTGGTCTGTTTTGGCCAGTAATGCCTTTTATCTGGTTGCTTTTCCAGTCCAAACTGTTAGATTCCTTTCAAAGCAGTCTTAAGTCACACAGAAAGAGCAGCTCCTCTGACTTGCTTGCAGAGAAGCAAAGACAGGATGTGGGCAGAAGAATTTTCTGTTTTATTTAGTACCAATTGTTGCTGTAGCATCGGCCAAGTAGCCACCAGTTAGCATGAACACCTAAAATAGCACTACAGGTGTATGTTTGAACACTTGAGTCACATCACAAGTACCAGAAGCGTGCTGGTTTTGTTACAAAACCTTTTGTTTGTATAATTTCTAAATAGATAAGACTTATTAAATCTGTCAGCAATCATAATTATTTCTTCCTTTTTTTTACAATTGGTTTGTTAAAGTCTTAAGTGATAGGTGCATATTTCTAATGGCAAATTAAGCAATCTTGAAAACTATTTTCAGGGTGAATAGTGACAACTTTGTAATACCTGGATAATGTTCCTCCAGGAGGCATCTGTCACTGGGAAGAATTCTTTTTTTTCCAGTTGATATCTACAAATGTCACTTTAGATTTAGAGGTACGAGTTAGAGTCAAATCAGAGGTGTTCTAAAATACTAATTTAAGATGTAGTGAAAGGCAGTATGCTGTAATATTATAGACACAAAAGGAATGGAACTATTAAAAGCATGTATTGAATTTGTTAGGACCTGTTTCCACAAGTGAAAGGGAACTAGATTTCAAAGAAATCATCTCAGAGGTGACATGTCCTAATTATTTGTTTATATTTAAAAAAAAGACAAATCTGCTTCTCCAAAAGGAAATTTCTGTATCAATGTGTGGTTTTTGTAAGTGAAGTGATAGTAATTGGAATTGTTTATAATAATAGTCAGCTAGTGAATCATAGCAGTTGATGTGCTTGTGGCATCCCTGTCCCAAATGAAAGGCTTGGTTCCTATAAGTGGTTATTTTAACTTTGAAAGAGGAATTGGGACTGTGTGGTTGGCAGAAAAAGAGAAGTGATTACTATTTTGAGATTTTTTTCTTTCTAGAGCAAGTGTTTTTAGCAGATATTTGGGAATTACCATGTGGTTTTCTTGACATGTAGAAGAAAAAGCTAAGTTATACGACTCAGCCCAGTCAGGATGATTGTGTTGTTATATCATGATCTGTGTGTCAGAATTAAAAAAAAAGAGGTCATTGTGGGAGCCACTATCCTCTGAATCATATTTTCAAAACAGTAGTTTTTGCTTGAAAGGCATGACTGAAATAAATATAAGTCAGCATTGCTGGAAGACTGAACTCCAAAGCAGTTGCTAAAGGAGATGTTTAGTTTTGACAAATGGTTCATATTTCTGTAGTACTTATAACTTCAAGTAATCGGGACTGCTGTATTTCTACTGGTACATCAGTTTGCCATCACAGGATTTGATTTGCGTTTGAAAATCTTTACCTGAGACTTATGAAGTTCTTGTTTACTCTTGTAGTTTGTTGTTGGATTCTGGTTGTTGGATTCTGGTGGGTGGGGGTTTTGCTGCCTCTTCTTCTGCTGGGCAGTGATCCTGCTCTTTTTTTGCAAAACTATTTCCTTTACCTTTACCTTTACCTAGTTCATTTGAGAATGAACTATGGTTTTCCTTTTGTTAAGCTTTGCTATGTTCTTCCTTCAAGAAAATGTAAATTTGGCATTATTGCAGTCAGAAGGTCAGTGAAATTGGAAGGACACAGAAAAATTGAGCTGCTGAGTTTCTTTGACTTCTGCTGAGCTGACATCTGCAGTATTATAAAATCCCATAGGCCTTAGTCTCTCGTTATTTGCTTCAGTTAATTATGCATTCATCATGACTAAGACTCATTACTGCCAAGTTTCCTGAGATTCTGTGATGTTTTCTGAAGTAACTCAGTTGTCAGAAGAAGTCAGTGTAAAATCTGATTTCTCTGTTCTGGCATGCTCTGGATAAACTGGAGTTGTCCATGATATAACTACATCAGGTTGTGTGAGTGTAGCAACCTCTTGTGTTATATCTGTAAACTACACTTCTGTCAGGTGAAAACCATGTGCTTTGTATGACTGCAAAAAACCTGATACAGTAAGATTGTGGGAATGATGATCTTGAGCTGTGCAAGTGCACAGCTGCTGTATCGGCAATGATAAAAGGTTCTCAACTTTCATTTCTTGCTGAAGTATTTGCATGAATATCTTGGAATGCTCCAAGCTTTCACAAGTACTCCAAATTCCTTCCAGACAACATCTGCCATCATTGGTACTGTAAGTAAATTGTAACTTTGGACCCACATTTACAGTAGTACTTGATTCATACCTGAAGACAAAGAAAACCAGTAATTCAGAAATATTTTCAAGTTTAGGTGTCCACGGCCTCAGGTCCAGTGAGTTAGACACATGGAGTCAATCACAAGGTTGGAAGAGACCTTCATGATGATCAAGTCCAACCAGCCCTAACACCTCAACTGAACCATGGCACTGAGTGCCACATTCAGTCCTTTTTTAAACACATCCAGGGATGGTGACTCCACCACCTCCCCGGGCAGACCATTCCAGTACTTTATTATTCTTTCTGTGACAAACTTTTTCCGAATATCCAGCCTGTATTTCCCTTGGCGCGGCTTAAGACTCTGTCCTCTTGTTCTGTCAGTTGCTGCCAGTTGTGAGGCTAAGCACATATTCTCAGTAGCAAACAAACGTGTATTCAGCAGGTGTATATATCATTTACCACCACACCAACAGTGGAGACAGCACTAAAGCTAGCACAAACAGCACCAATGGCCTCATTCTGTTACTCTTCTGAACGGCCAAGCTGAATGTCTGCAAACACGTGTATATATTATGAATCTTTCCAGTTACTGGGTTCAGGCACTCATTCTACCCTGGAGCTCTTTGATCTGTTTCTGCCCCATTGCCTCTTACACACGTGCACATGCTCAGCTGCCAGTCCCAAACTCCACAGCTTTTCCAGCAGCTCACCTTGGGCCCCTCTTTGATCTTCCTGCAGCCAGCTCTCTTAGGTGCCTCACTCCACCAGTGTGTCTGGTCCCAGTTCCAAGGCCCCTCTGCCGGTTTGCTGGCCAGTCCAGCTTGATCCTCGGTGTGATTACACCGGGCCCTGCAGAAGCTCATGCCCTGCTTTGCTGGCGCCACAGAGCACACCAGCCCCAGTGACCTGTGGTCTGACTCCATGTCTTGGAGATGCACATGGGAACCAAACAAAGGCCCAAGAAAGAGTTGCAAAAGGAGGTGAGCAGTCCGACTGGGTAGGCAGGGCACAGCTGGACACACACACTGACCTGCAGCCTGCTCACAGGTGACCTATCCCTCTTGTCACCGTAGCCCTGGCTTTCCCAGGCTTGTTTCTCCCCTAATCACTGTGATTTTCCCCTTTCCCCACCTCTGGTTCTTCCCCCAAGCATCCCCTCAAAGGACTTGTGCCATCCCCAAGTTCCTTTCCCCTGCACTCCATGGTGACTTTCATAGCTCTGTAAGTGTCACACTTTTGGATCTGAGAAATGCCTTGGAGATAGACGGTGGTGGGAGTGTGGAGGGAGCTGATGGTAGCCTGGGACAGGGTATTCACATGTGTTTTCCCCCACAGATAAGTGCACCCCTGCTCCTTTGTGTGCAGAACAGTTTTCTATCACATTACTCAACAAGGTTAACTTGGCTATGTGCAGGCAAGTAATCTGTTTAATCATTTGCAAGCCCTGTAAGAAAATTAAGGTAGAAAGTACGGACTGGTCACAGAGGTGTAAATTAGTGATACTGTTACAAGAACAATTCTTTAAAACATTATCTCAAAGTAGGGAGAATAATATTTGCATGAAGCTTTGTGAAACAGACTTTGATAGCAGAATTAATGCTGCAACCTTTTGCATTGTAAACTAAAGTGTTGATTTTTTTTCCCCCTGGATGATTTTTGGTAAAATTTTAATAGAGATTTTATTCATAGTTGATTCATATCTTTTGAAAGTTTTGATAAATCATCACTTTTTTTTATTAGAACCATGAAAGGAGTGTTGATCTCTGTTTTATATAAAGTGGGCAATGAAAATCTTAAGTAATAGAAATTTATGGACAAAGCTGCATCTTTTTCAGTTGTGCTGTTCATGGACTTATGGTATGTGTGGAGACTGAGACAAATTTTCATATAGTTCCTTAAAGTCTAAAGCTTTGGGTTATGCAGGATTTGGGGATCAAAAGAAGAAAGTGGAAAGATATGCACTGTTTTCTTTGACAAGATGAAACTAACTCAGTGTGCAAGTGTTAGCAAATAAGTTATATTTGAAAAAAAGGTGATTCCAGTGTGATGCTTCTGGAAGATTGCATCAGTGAAAGAATTTTGTTTCATGGTTCTGAGGAAGAGAAGGAGGAAACAGGAATAGACTTTACTCATTCTTTCCTCTTGAGAATTACAGGACTATAATAAAATAACTTCTCAAAATATACTGTCGTATGGCACTGTACTGTTCTGAAGAATTTGGATTTTCTTCCTTAAATTGTATTTATTTCGCATCTCCTAAGAGGATGCATAATAAATAAAAGTTGAGTTTCTCTGGCTGTGAAAGTAAATATCATGATAAGAGAGTATTTAAGTTATTTATGCTGTGATTATTGTGTGCTATTGTGTCCTGTTGAAGCTTTTAGATACACTTCTGAAGATTAGAAACAAAAAAAAAATTCGTGTACTTGGAGGTTGGTGAAGTTGATTGATATTTTTGTTTTTTATTTTGGCCTGTTTTCTGTTGGGTTTTTTTGGTGGGTTTTTTGTGTGTGTTTGTTTTTGGTTTTCTTTTCGTAGAGACTGAAGTAAATGCATAGCTCCAAGATGAGGTTTCAAGTGTCAGGAATGCAACTATCTTCTATTTTTACACTTGACCTCATTTCTATTTTCTGTTGCTGAAGGCAACAGGCGTATGTTGTTCTGCTGCTGCTAAAAGTGAGTTATTTAAATAACTTAAAATGTTTATGTGCAGTTTTTGAACTTTAGTACTGGCTGAAATAGTGAAAATTTTGTTATGGGCCACATTTTGCCTAGTCAAAGTTACATGAAGCGTGACTTGATCTGATTAAGAATATAACTTTTAGGGTAAAAAGTTAGGAAAATATGTTTCAGTTCTTGTACAAAACCTGCTTTGTACTTCATTATAAAAGAAGATTCTCTTTCCCTGTCCCCCAGTTGTTATTGGTTACTCTCTTAAGGTTACTCCAGGTAAAGGAGCATCATTTTTATGTTCCAGTCGTCCAAAGTAAATTAGTAGCCATCTCGTTTCATGAAGAGGAACAAGTTTCATTTTCAAAATGTTGACTATTTTACTTGTTCTTTATATATTAAGGTATTTTAGATTGAAAGTGATAACAATATTAAAGAATGCAGAAATGTTTGTGTCACTTTTATGCCTTTTGCCTTTTCAGGCCAAACAGATTAGATCTACCAGAGCCAGTTCTTTTTATGCATCATTCTGCAGCTCTTCTGATTCTTAACATTTACCTGTTACGGGTTATATGAACCTGCTTGAAATGAATACTCTCTGTTAAATACCCTTCCACAAAGCTGTGTATTGTGGCAATGAGTTTTGCAGCCTGGTCACTGTGTAGCTCACTAATTTGTGAAATATGTGCACAGACAGCAGTTTCTGATATGCAAAGCAGGTGCATGAGACAGGCTCAGCGAATATCAGACATCTGTATGTATGAAACATCGATTCATCTCTCTCATGAAGTCCTGATATTTTAGGCAGTGAACAAACTGCTATTACCTGGTACCTCCTGTTTCTGTGGGTCTGTTAGGCCCTCAAGAGAAGCTTTTTATCTTTCCCCGTTCTCCCAACCAATCTGTGATCAAGCTCTTTGGCTGGTTTATACTGGACAAACTAAAAATAGTTATGGCCTGGGAATAGACAGAGCTGTAGGCACACCTCAGGAGCTGAGACCTTTACAAAACGTGCTAGAAGAGGACTGCCAGGTTCTGTCATGGACACTGGCATCTAAGAAAGGATAGAGGATCTTCTGCATGTTAGATGTTGGTTAAACTGATACCCTTGGCTTAGGAGATCTTTAATGGAACTTTGAAAGGTCACTAAGTCATTTTAGCTCCCCAGAGACGAGAGCATTTTGTGCATTGTCTTATAACTAAGCAACAAGAAATGTTTTGGACTGTTTTGGGTAGAGAAGTGATATTAATTATTTTGAAGTCTGAATTGATGGTACACTATATGGTACCATCAGAATCAGGGCAGAGCTAGTGTTCATTCAGCCATAATGGCATACATACAACAGGTAATCACCAGTTTGCCCATAGCAATTAATGAGTCTGTGTTTGAAGAAGAAACTGCTGCTGAAGTGTGAGAGGCTCAGCTTTGCAAAAAGATTTGGGCTGCCCACATTTTAAGCAATAAGGAGAGCTAAATCAGGATGTGGGGTTAAGCTGCACATTGAAATTTTAGTCCAGGAAGTATGTAGAATTGTTTGCTTTGTAATGAATTTTCAAGCCTTTATCAGCATACCTAAGAACAGGTCTGGCATACAGAGCTATGTATAGAAAAATGTTCCTTTCAGCATTCAGTCCTTGCTATGGTATGAAGAGGGTAGGTAGAATTCAGATGAGAAGAACAAATTAAGTACAAGAGACAGCATAGACCAAGAAAAGAAGGTCTCCTAGTTCAAAGAAGAAAGAATAACAAACAATCAAAAAACCCCACAGAAACAACTAACCAAATTCTATGTTGCCTTTTTTACTCTTGTGAACTGTCTCAATATTAAAAAAAAAAAAAAAAGTTCAGTAGCTACTCAGCAAGTTACTCCAAAATTATGCCCTTGTGTAACTACCAAGGTTAAATTCATTTGATCATGTGCTTATATGCTTGTCACTGTTCATACATTTGTGGGGTTCCATAAGTTTCAGTACCTCTTTTGAGAGAAATGCTGTACCATGTCTGCTGTTCAGCAAGTTCAGGTGAAGGGAGGTGGAGGAAGTGAGAGCAGGCACATACCTGGAATCTTGTATAAACAGCTGTTGAAAGCTCAAACAGGAAGATCAGGGCTTAAGCTTACATCAGACTTGACAAACATTTTCTGCCCAAGTAGGTCAATGTAATTCAGGTTAAGTCACTAGTTGTAGCTGTTTACATTCATTTGACTTAACGCTAATCCTGTGGTCTATTTTTTGTTCCATTGCTGTATTGCAAAGAACCTCGAAGTATGCTCTGTGGAGTGCACTGCACTGGAGAGCTGACTCTACTTGGTTTTGTACTTGTGTCTGTTTAACTTGAAGAGCTTCTTGCAGTGACCCACTGAACAGCAGTTTAGGAGTGCATGTTTTTAAGTAAGATTAGTCTAGAGTGTAGACTTCAAAAACATGCGGTGTTCTTGATAGAGTTTTCCTTAATGCATCGAAGAGCATCATATATCCTAAAAACAACAGGTTTCCTTTCATAGCTGCTTGGAGTGACAAACAAAATACCTCTGTGTTTCACATTTTATTCTTAATTTTGGGGTCACCTATTGTAGTTACTGTCAGCATATACTTAGTTTTGTTTTTCTCCAGGCTTTGCTGGGTGAAAGTAATATTAGAATTATTCTTTTTCTTTCAGATCCTAATCAATCATACTATTTGTTTGAAAGCCCCTGCTGAAATCTTAAGCTCAGCTCTGTAGTTTGAGAATGAATTTCCTTGTGTGACTCGCTACTACAATACTTGGGAGAAAAAGGGAAGCTAAACTGACAATGGAGTCCCGTGGTTGTAGGAGTCATTGGATGGGGTGACGATAGGCAAAACATGATCTTGAATTCATAACAGCTGCAGGGATGTCATGTATTGAGTGTGGACAGAAAGGAGTAGGTCTGATACTTGATTGGTAGCCTGGGGAACTTTAAATCTCCGCTGATTAGAGCGATGTTGCTGATGTTTGTCATGAGTAAACTGAAACTGTTAAATTGACGGAAGTGTTTCAGGCCTGTATGTGCATTCGTGGTTTATTCTCTTCTCTTCTCTTGCCAGTGACAGAATATTCCTGTTTGGGGAAACTGAACTGCAGAATCCTAGTATTAACGTGCAGCTCTGTGACTTCTTGTCTTCTTCCTCTCAAAGGGAAGAGGGAGGATTCACCAAGCAAGATTGTATTCTGTGTATCAGTTTAAAGTAATGTATCACACTCCTGGTTCAGTGTCAGGTTTCTCCAAGCTGATGTGTTAGTGAGAATTGTTGTGAGGAGTCTGCAAATATGGCCGATTCCATGTATTTTTCTATTTTCCATACTTTGAAACAAAGTAAGGATCAAGTTAGTCGGCTCAAGCAGCTTGTGTTTGAGTAGTTATCTGTATGGAGTCAGCTTGGATCAGTATTACAAGATACTAAATTTTAAGTTACTTGAGATCGTATGCATATAGCAATGTCTTTGAGGTTTTGTCTGGCAAATTAATACTGCTAGCACAGTATTTAAACTGTATTTAAGAGTGTATGCAAGTCCTTAGTGGCCCAGGAAATTAACTTATAGTGCAAATACATTTGTAGAAATTCTGAAACATACAAAACTTTTGTCCCTGTAAAAGCTGGCAAACAAAACTTGGTTAACCTTATTCCTTGTTACTAACTTACCTGCTAAGAGTTTTGCATATCTTATAAAATACTGAAGAATTAAAATGTACTCAAATTGTCATCACCTCTAAGCCACATAGCCAAAAAACACATGTTCAGTTAATGTGGCAATATTAGGAAAAAAAAAAGGAAAACCATCAAAAACCACCCAGACATTATTTGAGGTATTTCACCAAAATTGGTTACAAATTAGGTCAGAAAGAGGTCAGAGGTGGTGTTATACAGTTGTGTGGATTATTATGGAGATTGGAAAGCATGTTTACATTTCATTTTTATCGTGAATATAAGAAACTTCAAGATAGGATTCCAACTTCTGAAAATAAATTCATGTGCGGTGTGGAATGAGAAATGCAGATTGTTTTAATTGCAGTTGGTTTTACTAAGTGAATTAACTTTTTTATCAAGACTGTATTGAAATTTTAATTCCTACACTATAATTTCAGTTGTCTTCTGCAGAGATTCCTAAGGCTAAAAGCGATTGCTGCGTTTTGTTAACTTGACAAACCTTCATCTTTCTTGTGAAGTTGCTATACCTTTTGGTGTAATAGGCTTCAAAATGCTGCTTGTGCTCTTTGTGAGCTGTATGAATTTCAGTTTTAATATCAGGGAGCTTCACAGGATGTTTTTGGTGTGTAGAAAGTTTTATCGTAGTATGCTCTGCTGTTTTTATCTTGGTCTTGGGTCAGCTGTCACAAAGATTTGACTAACTTGCTCTTCTTCTCCAGCTGTGCCAAATGGCTTCTGAGATGTTTTCTTTTGTGTGCTTAAAATATCTTAACACCTCAGCTAGTAGTAGTAGTTTTACTTCATAAGCAAAGGTTTACAAACATAAAAGCATTGGAGGAAAGTTGAACTATCAAAAAGTATTTCTCTGCCGTACAAGAGGCCACTGCTCATGGAAAGATCTATTTCTTTCACTTTCTAGGGCATTTTTACTTTTTGAACCATAAATTTCCCCATTTGAGCAGCATTTTTGCCTAACTGTAGCTGTAGACTGTAGAGTAGAGCACTAATGAAAGCAAACCAAAACAAGATACCTAAAAAGCAAACACCATCACTGTCATCTACCTAATGTCACCTTCTTCAGACAGGGGCAGTGTATCCAGAATGAGACGTAGCCTTCAACTGCACTGCCAAATAGCCACTTTTTTTGCTGTGTCTCATTCTTGAGAAGAGACTCCATTTTTCCCCTGCTTACCTCAATGTCACGGTGTCAACCACACCTTTTCTTTTTTTGCCTTTGAGATTTTGTGTGATTACAGTTACTGAAGCTGAGACAGTTGTTGGGTGGCATCAGTAGAAAATTTTATGGTATTGCAATAACTTCAGCCATCATATAATGCCAAGAACACAAAGTACCAAATACCTAAAATAATTCTGTTTCAGTGTTGTGAGTGCTAAAAATTAGAAAAAAAAGAGTTGTTTACAGGAAATAAATGTTATATGAAAGGAGTGAAGGCCCTTGTTGATAAAAATGCTAAAGCTTTATGTTTTCCCCTTCTCGGGCTCTGCAGGTTTTCTGGCACACTGCTGATGGCTAGCCAAGTTCTCCATCTGCTGGTGCGAGGTGGTGGATGCACCCCGCAGGAAGAGCTGAAAGCAGCATTCCCAGTTTCAAATGTAGCAGCTGAGTTTAGTCTTTAGGAAACTCAGTTCTTGTCTTTGTGGTTTTTGTTAAATTTATTTCTGAACATATCTCAAGATAATAATGAACTTCTTAGTATGAAGGAAGGCAGAAACTATTGCTTTAGTCACTGTAGATTATTTACCTTAAGTATCATCATTTGATTCATTGAACCTTCAGGTGTGGTACAAGTGCAAACAAGTAGGGCTGGAATATTTTTATAAACTATACTTAAATGTCTCAGGTTTCATATTTTCTGTCTGAGTTGTCCTGTAGTTTTGTCACAAGTAGAAAGAAGTATTTCTGTGCAGTTCGACTTCACACTAAGGTTCAGAAGTCTGTTTTTTCTACTTTAATCAAAGGTTTTGTTGCTGGGTAATTGCATGTGGTGACTTTTTGCCTCTTTCCCTTCCTGAATGTCAGTAAGAATTAATTTTATTTCAGAGGGAAGCACACAGCTGAATGGTGAGCAGTCATCATTTAACCTGTGATTTACCAGAGCTTTAAAAGCCCTGAAGATGCACTCCCATGCCCAGTAAACTCCCCCCAGTTTATATACTGATCATGACACCCTATGGTATGGAATATCCCTTTGGCCAGTTCAGGTCAGCTCTCCTGGCCGTGGTGCCTTCTGGCTTTCTGTGTGCCTGCTCACTGCAGAGTGTAGGAAATGAAAAGTCCTTGGCTTAGGGTAAACACTGCTGAGCAACAACTAAAACTTCAGTGTGTTATCAACATTGTTCTGATACTCTGTGTGTACTTTATTCACCCAGAAGTGGTGCATTAAACTTCCTGTTATTCTGTCTCCTAGTCTTCTGTTACTATTTTTACTGGTAATTCATGCAACATGAAAAAATGTTAACATCTGGGTTTTGAGTTTAGTAATTAATAATGAAATAACTGCAGATAAAATACAGATCTGAAAGAATTAGTTTGAAGTTAATATGACTTACTGCAGTGTTCTGTGTAGAATTACATTTATGAGCTGGCAAGCTTTTAAAAATTTCTAGGTACTTAAGGAGTTTCTGTTCCTCTAGTGAATATGGTAGGCATTAGGAGGCGCTCAGATACTTTGTGAGCTTTCCTGTTTTGATTCCATAAGAGAGCAGTGTGCCATTGTGCCTGCACAAGCTTCGGCTCAAAAGTGAACTGATCTGAAAAGTATTTCCTGGACGACATCCCTTAGTGGGCTTTGTTTCCACCATGGGATGATCTTAGAGCATGGAAACTGATTTTCTTTCAAAATTACCCAAGCTGGTACATGCTCCAGCTGCTGTTCTCTTAGTTCTCAGGATGGGACTAGAGCTGACCCAAGGGCAGTTGCAGTGCTATCCATGCCCCCTCAAATATACAACATGAGTGATGGATTCTTAGCACTGTAATGTTTGCAGTGTCCAGCAAGTCTCACAGCATAAGGGTTTGCGTAATGTGGACAGCCCGTGCTGATGTATTAAGCTGATGTTTCTCAACTGCAAGTTAAAATCTGAGGGGCAGAATTTTGATTGAATACTAGCTGTCCTGACTCTTAGTTATACTTCATAAAGTTATCCAGTACTAACAATATTTCATCACCTGCTAATAGTTGTTAATTCCTTTGTCTTTTGAAACTCAAGTTATGTGAATATATCTGTTTTGCAGGATTCACTTGTGATGTCCTTCTGAAAAAACAGCTGAGACTCCATTACATACGTATACTTTTGGGAAAACTCCCCTCCTAATGTATTTTGCAAACTAATTGAATTACCACAGAAGTTCAGCATGGGAGGAGCTGTGAGTGCTGGAGAGGACAATGATGACTTAATCGATAACTTGAAAGAAGCTCAGTACATTCGCACCGAGAGTGTGGAGCAAGCCTTCAGAGCAATTGATCGTGGTGATTATTATCTGGAAGGATACAGGGACAATGCTTACAAAGACTTGGCCTGGAAGCATGGAAATATACACTTGTCAGCCCCTTGCATTTATTCTGAAGTCATGGAAGCACTGAAACTTCAGCCTGGATTGTCTTTTCTAAATCTGGGTAGTGGAACCGGATATTTGAGTACAATGGTGGGATTAATATTAGGTAATTATTAATATTTGGTAACCTGAATATTCAAGTATAGTGGGTTTGCACATTTTAGAAGAGTATGCAAGCCCTGTAAAACCTTACTTTTACTTCTTTAGCAATGACAGTACCATACATAAGGCTGGCTCTTTGAGATTTGTTGTTAAAATATCGTTTATCTACAAGCAGTACACTGGTGCTGTAGTTTTGTGGCATTTCATGGGTGTTTTGGAAGAGGCAATTCTTCTTGCATTCTGTAGTCTCAAATTTTCATTTGAAAGGAAACAATCTGTATTTTTGTTTAAAAGGGAAAGAGTGGAACAATTTTTGAAGACTAAAATTTTCACCTGCATTTGCATTCTCTTTGTGCCTTTACTTTAGGTTACTGTTTTGATCTTCAGTTTATGGAAAAGAAGATCTATTGTAAAGGCTAATTTCTCTTAAAGGAACATAACTGAGAAATAAATCTGTGTCAGTATGCAAAAAGTTATTTTAAAATACATTTAATCTGTTTTTTAGGGAGAAAATTTTAAGATGTAGACTGACGAGTCTTTTCAATCAGATCTGTAGGCTTTCAAAAGAATTTTAACACACTAGCACTGTGTTTTTTCTTGTTTTCAAATACATTTCCTATATGAAAAAAAGGTGGAACTAAATGTTGTTGCCTATATTAAATTGTAAAACCTGGAGAGAAAAATGCATTCAATCTCCTCATGCCCAACATTTAGATTACAGAGCACATGCACCAACAACTAGTATTTTTACAAATTATTTTACTACATAAAAGAGTTGTAGTTATTTTAATGTGTATTCTTTGTAGATACAGTTTTCTTGACCATGTTACATGCAGTTTTTCTTTGGTTGCAAAAATCATCTTGCTGACAGGTAATATACAGATTTTGCTTTAATTTGTTAATCTACAAAGCTAAGGTGTCAAGAGTCAGTTTGTTAATTTTCAATTGATGTAGTTACTTTCTGTCATCAATCCTTATTTACTGGAAGGAAGAAATTATGGCTAATAGTGCATAACAAATGTCCTTTGTTGGTATCTTCAATATCTTTTGTTCTAATTAGTAGTAATAAATAAGAGATTCCACTGTTTTTAGGAAACAGGAATTATGGTCATTCACAGGTAAAAATAAGGTAAAGCTATCTGCTCTTAGAGTGATGCTTTTCTCTGTTCAGGAGTGTTCCTAACTAAGAGGAGATATTTTAAATTGGATTGTAATATTTTAAGTTCAGTATTTAAACAATTAGTAAATATTGCAGCATTTTTTTCTCTAAAATGTTTCTTCAGGGTAGTGACTAATGGTACTTGCTTATTTCTGTACTGTGGAAAACTTTGCTACTTCATTATTCTTACTTAACTTGTATTAAAAAAAAATATGTTTATTGCACTTGATTCAGTATATTGCATTTGTATCTCTGTACTTAATCAATTTCAAGTGGCTGTTGAATGCTCCTGGGCTGGACCTCTCCACTTAGGGCAGAATTCCCATCCTTCAAAATAGTATATGCAGACTTGAGGGAGTCTGGAAAAGACTTGTCTTCTACAGAGGGTGAGGTTGGCTGACAGTCCCTGAGGAGCACAGTTACCCTGCAGATGTTCCCAAAAAGGCAGCTCAGGTGCTGATAGTCCCTAGCAGGGCTTGAGCAGCCTGGAGTAGCAGCTGCCCAGCTGCTTACAGAGGTTGACTTCCCATGTTTTTGGAGTGCTGTAGCCTTTCACCAAAATCTTAGTGTTGTAATGTGTTGAGTTCTAGGCTGAGACGTAGAAGGTATAAATACAGTCTATGTGCCATCATTTTCTGACTCCTTCTGATAAAATTAGTTACATATAATATGGGAAATGGATTTGTAGAGAATTCTCAAAGCCTGCAGAAGGTTCACATAGCCTTGTGCATGTGTCTGCAAACTTTGAGTTCATAAATGCTGTCTTAGAAATGCCATGGAATAGGACGGACATTGTTGGGAAAACGGAGGATTTAGTAGAATGTTTAAAGATATCAATCATTGCACGACAAGCTGTGAACAGCTTGGCAGCTGTTTGATCTCGGTTTATGGTAAAAACATTGTAAAGTTTGATAATTCCTTAATAAAGTCCTAATAATTCCTTGAGAGGGAGTGATAACATAGAATCTTCATCTGCAGCTGGAAACTGCTTCTGAATATATGACAGTAAGTCTTTTAGCTTGGTTTTTGCCACATTATAAGAACTAGATTTGACCATATTTTTAAGGTTTTTGTAAACATCTCTAGGCATTTTGGACATCTTGCATCCTTTCATGTTCCCCGGGGCTTACCTGATGTGGAACAGGCAGATTTTGTCAGATGTCCATCCGAATCGAGCCAGTGACGAGGGTAGGGATCCAACTGCTCTTGGAAGAGTTACAGTCCCAGGATCGCGTTTCTTTCAACAGCACTTGAAAGCACACCCTATTACAAATTACCTCGGGCCTTTCCAACAGGTCGGACAAATTAGCCAAGTTGTCTGCTTCACGTAGGGGCACCAATTTTGTCGGATTATAACCTTTTCTGACCCCGAGATGGGGCAACTGAGAGGCGTTTCAAAAACTTTTGTTCCATTTTCAGTCTCATGTGAAGGATGAGACAATACAGATGTTACAATTCACGCCATCACAATCAGAAGGCGAATATTTCCTAAGTACAATACATTATAAGCATTTCTTGGCCAATCAGCTTTTGCCAGACAGTGCTTTTACTACCTTAAAGCCAATCATCTAAAATTATCCTAGGTCACACTACAATGCAGCTTTCTGTTTCTCCAAAGTATCTAGTCTTTATTTGCAAGGCCATCCTTCGAAACTTGTTTCTAGTTCCATTTCTTTCTCAACAGTATCTGTCCTATTCCATGGCATTTCTAAGTCAGCTTTTCTTATCTCGACGTTTGCAGACAGATGCACAAGGCTATGTGAACCTTGTGTCAGGCTTTGAGAATACTCTTCAAATTAATTTCCCACAATATAGTAATTCTACTTTAGTGTTTGTTTTAAACCAGGCAACAGTTGCTTTAACAAATAAAAATAAACAGATGGAATTTTCTGACAAATTAACCATATTAATTTTTAAAAGCTCACTTTTTTTTCCAAACCAATTTTAACATACACTGCAGTGAGGAGCAGAATCATGTGGCTTTTGACAGCAGTTGGGTGTCTTTCGATTCGACAATGTAGTGAGTAATGTTTCTGCCACATTGGCAGTGTCAAAATGACTAGGTTAAATTATCAAATAATCTGAAACGGATGATCATTTCTAGGTATAGCAACATACTAAAAAGGCTGCACACCCATCCACAGAGATTAACTGTTGCTGATACTGTTAAAATGTAAACAAAGTTCAGGTGGTGGAATTGCTATCTCATTATGCTGAAAGAGGCTAGTTGATTTAGAGAGTAGTGGAGAAGTTGGTTCCACATTTTTAGAATAGCTGACTCTGCTTACATGTTCAGCTGTGACTTTTCCAGTGACGGAAGAGAACATATTTCTCATCTTTCCTTTTAAATTATGCTTACTGTGGTGTATTGTGATGTGGTAGTTTTCTGCATTCATAGTTTTAATTTCAGGTTGTTGGAGCAACTGACACTTGCAGGATGTTTTAGTTGTTTTTAAAGTTAGGTACTTGAAGAAATGTTCATGTGAATTTTTGGACAGATGATGTTTGTGCATTTTTAATTTACTTTAAATTATGTAGTTAAAGGAATAGTGATTAATTTTTAGGTAAAGAAAACATACCTTGAATGCTGCTGTAGAGCTGTTAGAAACATCATAGGCTATTATGGTACAAGAGATTATTAAACAGCTGGAAAGGGATTGCCTATGTCAGTGCTTTTCTTAAAGTGATCAGTAATAAATGAATTGACAGTAAAAATGAATGTGAGCAGGAGGTAAATGTTTTCACAAGTTCTAAGAACATCCCTTGGACAACAGCTACCTCTTGCCTGCCATCAGTGAGATCTTACAAGCATAGCCAGTGGTAAACTAGTGGATTGCTTTTATTTCATCCAGTAGAAAATAGAGAGTTGCAGTTATTGATCAGGTTAATGGTATATAGTTATATGCTGTTACTTTTGTTGCAGTAAAACAAAACATCTCTTACCAGCCCTCGATCTGTTTTGTTAATCTGTGTCCTAGAAAAGACAAATTGAATTCTGTTTTACTGGAGTAACATCATGGAGCTAAATGTTTAGGAAAGATTTAGAATGCAATAGAGGATATAAATATAAGTTTTGTCCAATCTTATTGATGTTTACTTTCCCTCTTCCCCTTCCCTCTCCCTTTTCCAATTCTATGCTCCAATGACTAAAGACCCTGGGCTATGAGTGCGTGTTAAATTTAGAATCCTTACAGCAAATGTGACTGTCTGATTCATATTCCTTCCTGATGTGGATAATCCTCATAATACTGTGTTATGATTTCTTCTTGTTCCTGAAATACAGCATTAACTTTAGGCACACAGTTTAACTTCAAATTATACTTGAATTTCATCTCAGGAAGGCAATGCAGTTGAGATGGGATTGTAATGAGTGAACATGTGTGGGCAATTTCACTGTTCTAGGTGGAAATTAATTATTATATATCAGGAACTAATTTCTGATTTTGCAACCTGCAAAATAGAATAGCATATTTGGCTAAGGGATATAATCCCCAATCTCTAAACTGTCAAAAGATGACAAGTTTGCCATAAAAAAGCTTCAAAATCTAACTACCAAAATAAAGACTAAATTATAATTTTTATTTGTTGTATTCCAAGTAAGTAATGTTTTGAAAAACAATTTGCTTAGACAGACTTCAGTATAGTCAACTTATTTTCTGCATGCTTACAAAGAAAATTCATTCTGTAATTTTCTTCTGTAGTTCTGTCCCTGTTCTTTTATTGAACCTTTGACCTTCCTCTTTAATCACTGGTAATGCAGAGGCAAAAAATAACTTTGTCTAGCAGTGTTTGGAGTCTGCTGTTCTATGTGTTTTTAATGTTGTCATACTATAGTGCTGTTCATGCAGTTTTGCTGTGCTTAGAAAAAAAAAATCACAAAAACACACCATGCTGTCTTTATTTACAGGACCTTTCGGGATAAATCACGGAATAGAGCTTCATTCAGATGTGGTAGAATACGCCAAGGAAAAGTTGGAAAGCTTCATAAAGTACAGTGATAGCTTTGATAAGTAAGTATCTAATTTGTCTAACTTGCTTTGCAATAATGTTTTTGGTTTTCAACTCAGCATGTCATTGCTTATGAGCTTAGGGAGGGGAGAAGAATGGCATCACACAACCGAAACCTAAAACTTCCAGTTTGTGGCTCTACTTCATGAGGTAAGTTGAGGCTTAAGAGAGCACTCTTTGGAAGTATGGGAGTATTTCTGCTGTGCAGTGCTTAGCAAAGTGGATTTCCCTGCATTTTGGCAATGTGTGTACGTACACAGGCACATGGTGTGTATGTGCATGTACATGCGTATATGGTGCATTCAGGAGAGTTACATGATATGTGGGTGTCTTTGCATGTGTAGAGCAATTCTATCCATTAAGCCAGTTTTTAGTATGTAATTTTATATCTCTGTACAGTATTAACTTTTTTTCCTAATCTACTCCTGTTGATCTAGACATGAGTAATTTTTTCTGATTGCCTTCATGTTTACTTCCTGAAGACTTAAAAGTTAAAAGGACTTAAAAGTATTCATCTATGCTTTTAGCACTACTCATCTTTACTTCTAGGTGTAACTCTGAGTTCCAAGGCTTTGAACCTGATTGCTTCTATCCACTCAATTACTTTTTATTATTTTAAGTTGGCCTGTAAGAGTGTTGGGCGTCTCTGCCTCTGTGGAAGGGAAGCCAAGATTCTGGCTAGGGCTGTTCTTGGTAGACTTCTTTCCTTGCAGGCAATAAATTCTTCAACAGTGATTATAAGGTAATTCTGGAAATGCAGAAAAGAAAATTCTTGCCATCCTTTTACTTGTGTAATGTGCTTTATAACTGCCACGTTCTTGATTATGTTGGCTGCAGCTCAATCCACTTTTTCCCATACTCCAAACTTCAGGAGCTCATGTCTGACCACAAGCTTTCTCTTCAAACTCCTAATTAACAGAAGAGTATCATTATGGTTTTGCCTGTATCTGAAGTCAATTTTGTAATTCTCATACTGGCTAGATTATGTTAGTGTTGTGTTAGCACAGTAAAATGAATAATGTAGGAGAATATGCATATCTTCCATTACTATTGTCTTAATTTTAATACAAGCATTTATGTTGGCTGAGGTTAATCTGTAACACAAGCTAGAACAAATAAAAAGATTCAGTGAGCAGATTTATGATGCAGTTTGTATCTTGAAAAATGTGTGTGAAATACAGTCACTTGTGATCATCACTAATACTGCATTAATGGCTTTAAGTTAGATGTACCTGCTAGCTAGTGAATTCCTGCCACATACTTGTATTTGTTCATTACTGTAGGTGTCTGTACAAGACATAAAAAAGCTGGTTTTGACCGGAATGTCTTTCGGAATGTCTTTCCAATCAGGTGATAGATTTATGTATCTATCTGTATTTACTTATCTATATGTATTTATCTGAAGTTAAAGGAGAAGTTTTGTCATTATTGAAACAAAATTTGATTACAGCATTTTAGTAAATGAATAGCAGAATGCTGGGGGGATTGGTTACCCTTTAAAACATGCAAGAACTTGAGACAAAAAAACCAAAACCATTAAACATGATGTATGCAAATGTCAATGTTATATGTGTTCCAAGGAAATACTTTACTTACCAACATAACAAAATTATACTTTTGTGAAAATGCTTTTTGATACAAATCTGCCTGTAATAGCTGCAGTGCAGCTGATGCCATAGTGGTTGCCTGGTTGGATTTTGTCTTTTGCGGGTAATTTCCATGTTGTCTGCATAGCTGATTCTGGCTGACTGTTTTCTTTGTAAATATTCTGTATTTTAATGTAGTTGATGATGTGTGGGTTTTTTCTGTGGTAGGGTTCTTTTGTATTTGTTTTTACTGTAAGTCTTAAAATCAGGTCTTGAATCAGCTGACTCTCAAAGTAATGTTCTCTGACTCAGTAAGTCTGGTTTTCCTTCTTATTTCAGTAACTTCTTCCTGCATCTTCATTTATAAGTGAAAAGATTTTTACCCAAAGTTACAGGAGCAGCATCTGAACTTTACTACTACTATGATCAGCTCAGTGCATATGGTTGAAAGACCACCTAGGGAAGAGGTGTGCTGTATCTACTGTTGAACACTGGTGTATTCCAAGCAGGAGTCCTCACTGTTTGAAAACAGATTGCATGGCAGACTGGTATGAATGAAGTTAATTGTCTCAGTGAATGTGTGTGTGGAAAATAACTCTCACTTGACCAGCAGCCTATAACAAGGTACCCAGGGGACATGAGGAGCAGAGACCAAGGAATGTGTACCTAGCAGTAATGGAGTCATGCAAATGGAAAATTCAGTAAAACTTTGCTTTGCCACTTCCCTGCATTCTTTCTTTAGTGTATTAAGTTCTGCAGTCTGATCTGAATGTTTTAAACATTCTGCTTTTGAAACAAAAACCATGACTTGAAAATACGGGTAGGTATTTGGAGAGCTTTAGCGTGGATCATAAATAAACACTTAGTAACTTTTTTCCTTTTCTTGGAGTAATAGGCCATTGGTTTTGCATCTGACTTTTGTGTGGAGCTAGGCCGTGATGATTTAGGTGGGTTCTTGCCTAATAAAACAAGATGGAATATTGCTTTGATGCCATTTGTATGGGGGAATGTTGCAGTGCTGTGTGATACAGTTTAACTTGCTTTTTTGATTCCTGATAATGTTGTTGAAGTACAATTAAAAGTTTACTTTTGTATGATTCAGATAAGGTACTTCACCAGAGACCTGACAGTATATAAAATTAGCATGTTCAGAAGGATTTGAGACTCTCAGCCTGAAGGGAGAGCTGTATATCTCTGATAGCTGGTCTTATCTCAGTTTTGGCCTCTGGAACTGTTCATTAGAAGAACATCTCTCAGATACCTGTTTCAAATAATTTCAGTAATTACTTGTGTCTGTATCCATATCCCACCAATCTATAAAAACTGTTTTACTCTAAATGGAGGTGGAGTTGTGCATTCTGAAAGATAAAATGCTGCCTTGATTTACTTGATGTATGTTAGCCAG
Organism: Cisticola juncidis; assembly: GCA_013400215.1. Classification (NCBI taxonomy): domain Eukaryota; kingdom Metazoa; phylum Chordata; class Aves; order Passeriformes; family Cisticolidae; genus Cisticola; species Cisticola juncidis. Next base: position 297,777 of record VXBR01007309.1, read on the forward strand.
TAAAAGCAAAGGAGAAGTTCTTTCTTGAAAACAACTGGAAGTGTCATGATGGTTGAGGTACAAAGATTTAAGGTACAGACTAAATTCTCTGAGTCTGAAATGTATGTAAGGCTCTCTTTCATTCTTGAAACCTTCAGAGAATGCATGCCAATTAAGGGGAAAAGAATCATTCCTTAAGAAGGCTCTATCTAAAACACGTATGTTCAAGTACCAGGCCCCGCTTCACCTGTTTATTGAAGGGGAATGTGTTGTCTTTTCTGCTCCCATTCAACTTCTAGACCTAGAATATCCAGCTCGGAGAGAGAGCCACAGGGCAAGGCTAGGTTGCCCATCTTCTAACACCCTATCAAAACCCAAACCTGGGTAAGCTGGTGAAGTCCCTGCTGTGAAAGAAAATCACCAAACCTTCTCAGGATCAAAAGAATCCACTTCAATGGTAAGTGACAAGAACCCTAGTACTATTTCTGGGATAACTGTTATGGGTGAAACTTCTTCCTGAAGTCCTGTAGTGGATTGTGTTGGCATTATAGAACAGTAAAGAATATCTTCCAGCAGAGTATTTTTCTTCATTGAAATGTAAGGCTACTGGTAGGACTATAAGGCTCACTTGTTAAATTAAATTTGATTTGAAAGGCAGGTCCCTAGTGTACACACAAAGAACAATAGAGCTGCTTCTTGCTGGTCAGTTGGCTAGTGATTGCAGTAAAAATCTAAGCAGGAAAAGCAAACTGTTTCCAAAACTTACTGATGGCTTTCTCAGTTTAAATCTTGTGATAACTTAATTTCAGATAGTATAAATAATGCTTTTTTAGTGGTGAGTGAATTCTTGTTGAGATTTAATCTAATCAGAGCAACACAGGCAGTGGGATTCTTCAATGCCAGAGGTTATGTTAAACAAAAAGGGAAGGAAAACGTGTTTGAAGCATAGTAATTTCTTTATTATTATTATTAAGAATTATGAGGGATATACTACTTCTCATTCTTTACCTTGTAAACCAGCAGGCTCCAAAGACAATTGAATCTACTCTTACCTGGGGAGGAACTAAGCCTGCATTTTCCAAGTATTTGATAGTAACAAAAATAGGTATTCTTGCCCTTAGACCAACAAGGAAAATACCTTTTAAAAATAAATCCCATGGGGGACACTGCCTTTGGAAATCTCTTAGGTGTACAAGTTTTGATAGTACTTAAAGTTTTTCTTACATTAAAACAAGTGATGACAGTGCTTGGTGTGTGGCTCCCATACAAGCTGTTGTTTCACAAAAATCCACAATAGAAAATATGACTTTCAACCTATAAAATCATTTTCCGCTTCACTAAAAATAGAAAGAAAATACTTCACTAGATTTTGTTAACAGACAAATCTTTCTCTTGACTTTTTCCATGGGTATCAGAGTCTTGACAATAAACTGACATGACAGGTTTTTTCTTGCTCCCCTATGCCCATTCACTTTTCTTAAGATTCTCTTTGGAATTGCTAAATGTATTCCTTCAGTATTACTTTTCATTTTACTACCAAAGTTTAGATATAATATAATGAAATTATATTATTAAGGTTAAATCTTGTAAATCTGTTTTGAAGGAAGAGTGTCATGAGTCATAAGTATTTTAAAGAACCAGTGTTCGACTTTTTCTTCAGAAGTGATTGAATAATGGGCTTTGAACCACTCAGTGAAACAGATGACAATGTCAGAAATCATGACTGAGATAGCTAAGAAGCAGGACAGTTTTATTCAGAGATGGAAAAATGACAAGTACAAGTGAGGTCAACACACAAATTTCCCACTATCCCTATAGCATTGCCTGGAAGCTGAAAAAATGTCCAGGACAAAAGTATTAAATATAAATGTTGCCAGCATCACTTTTGGCTGTTACTGTAATGCTGATTAAAATTACAATTGTAATAGGATGTAAGGGACTTAAAATGAAGTCTACCATGAAAGCTTTTCAAAGATTTAATATTTCAATTTGTTTTATTTCTAGTATACATGCAAAAAGTATCAGCAATACTAATGGGTGAAAGGTATGTAATCTTTCAGCAGAGCATGCTAGAAGTACATAAATATGCATTTATACAGGAACCAAAGACTAGTTCATAGAGCTTGAAAAAAAAATGAGATAGAGTGAACGATGGAGAAAGACCTAGAGAAAAGGTGGAAAGAGCTTGCCATCTTGCCCTGATACTGCTCCACTTCATAGGGAAAGAATTAATACTCTCTAGAAATTGTTTACATTTATGTCTGACTGGTGTTATCTCTAAAGCACTTTCACAGTGAAGTGAAATGAGAGACACTAATGACTCATAGAAATCAAGAAGTATTTAATTAATCTGTTTCATGTTCTTGTGGAATGTTATATCACATAAAGCCATTTGAATATTCACCTTCATCTGTTGTTTTCAAAGAAGAAAAGTTTTAAAACCTGAAAAATTTACTATATTATTTGAAAACTTCTTCAAAGTTTCTTTCAGTGAATGCATTAGTGTTTAAACACTAGGTTCTAGGGATGCTTGGAGTAAGATTACTGATTCAGGAAATTGTTTGATATAAAGGAAGCTCTGAGATTCTATTCTTAATGCAACTGCACAAAGAAGCCACACCTTTCTAGATTAAGTGATGTGTAGCGTCTCAGTCTATGTCTTCAAATCAGCATTGGAACTCATTTTACAACTGCTGTAGCTTTATACACCAGGTTTTGGGTCTGTTTTTCTTCACCAACAAATGTGTCAGAACTGGTGGGGGTTTTGTTTCCTTCTTTGCTTTCTTCTTCCACAGTCCTGAGGAGTTTATTTTGGAAAGTATGGCCAGCAGTATATTAGAATTAGGACAAAAGTGTATTAGTATAGGACAAAAGTAAGTGTTACTTCCTCATCACAGTAAGGAAAATCGTTTAATGTTTTATCACATATTTTCAGACTCTACACATTTTGCAGATTCATTTCACTGTCTGGTTATTAATGTATTTGATAGTTTAAGGGTAGTTTGATATAAAGCTAATTCCATGAGTTCTTATGATGGATTTACTAGTCTGTTTTGAAATACTTACTAAGATACGTTATGTTTTGGGGTTTTTTTCCCCACAAAGACTTGTGTGAAATTCTTTCTTCTAATGTAGTGTCACTGTAGTTCACATGACAAATGTTAACAACTTGCCAACCTTTTCTTATACATTATTAAAGTTGAACACTAGTCCTTTGTGCATTAAATTTAAATAAATTTAAATAAATATCCCATTGGAAGGGAATTAGTTAAAACAGTTTGATGGTACTGAATGTGAATTCAGGCTTTTTAGAGCTTGGAGTTGACCAGCTAAAGGAAATGTGTGTGGATGGGAAAAAAGCATACTAAATTCATGCTGACTTGGATTTTCTTTCTTAAAGGACTGTGAACCGTAGGCTGAGAAATGAGTGTAGTTAGTAATTATGGGGGTAGGCAGAAGTCTACTGTCAGATGATATTTTGATGTGAATGAAGTAGTTGAGAGATGTAAAATGTAGCTAGAGTGATGCTGGTTTTAAGAACTAAATAATTCTTCTCTTAGCAAAAACAGTTTTAAGTGGTTCTCCAGTATGGCTTTTTTTAATCTTACAACATGTTTTACTGTTTCCTTCACATACAAATCTGTGGATGCTGACAGGGTTTTTTTATCTTCAAATGACTTGATATTTTTCTCCAGTTTTATTGATCTTGTTCTTATTAAAAAAATCAATTATGCTTACCACTTAAAACAATAAAAATGAAGATAATCCATACCTCTTTGCACCTAGTTTCATCTTCACAAGATGTCAGCATAACATCCTGTGTACATGGAGGTTGCATAGGTAGAAGAGCTTAGCCCAAGAAGTGACCCATACATGTTCAGAGCTAGAAGTAATTAAAGGTAGGGTTCATGGGTGGATATCAAATAAGAACCAACCAGTAAATCCCCTTGTAAAAAGTTCTGGCTAGGTTGACTGGTAGGTTAGTGCTATACTCTCCTGCTTCTTTATACAGTATTTTGCTATGACACATATGCTAGATTGGTGGATATGGATACAAGAGCAACAAACTTAACCTGAGGTCTTTGCTGTAAATGTTTTAAATGGTTGTTAATTTTATTACAGTAGTAATAGTTCACTATGTTGCTATCTATAGGGAATCTAACTTAAAAACATGGGCAGTTGCAATCTATTACTTGATAATTTTCTTAAGTTTCTGCAGCAAAGGCAAAAATTCACTTTAAATTCTACAGGGTGGTGGTGGGGTGTTTTTTTTTGTTTGTTTTTGTTGTTTTGTTGTTTTTTTTTAATTTAGCTGGAAGAAGAGTACCTTGGCCATGCAGAGTATGAACTTGAAATGCCTGTCCCATGCAAAAGTCTTATATACTTGAAACTGCTTGGTTATCCTGGGCCATTGCTGCGTGTGATATGTGTGTGCTTAAATTTATTCTGTAGCAAGTGTTTGTTTAAACAGAGATTTTTCTGTTGCCATGTTATCTGTAATGGGAACTCTTAATTTCTGTGTTCTTGGCTGTTGGTTCTCTTGTAATCAAGACAACAGATTCAACTGAAGAACCTGAAGTCACTAAACTTTCCCAGATAGTTGGAATACTTTTTTTCCCTTCTTTTTATTATCTGATGTGTGAAATAGGATTTTTTCATGTTGCCAATATAATGCTCTGTAAAGCCACCCTGGTCACATGGTAAAGGTGAACAAACATTAAGGAACATTTGGCAGTTCTTAGTTCCATTTCAGCTTGGAAATAAACAAAATATTTAAGTGAAATATTAGCTCTTCTTGATAGTTATATTACATGTTTATTGATACTGAATGTTAAAACAATAATTTTGTTTTCATCAACAGTAATAAAAGGTAGCTCCAGGTAACACAGAATGAAGTGTAATATCTGGTCTGTTTTGATACCCCAGATGCAATAGGAATAAAGGAAACTTTTTTTGGATGTAGGGACGATCAGTACTAAAAGAGTTGGGGTTTGATTGTTTTAAAATGGAACTTGACCTAATATGGTTGATACTACTTTCCTACTGAAAGACTAACATGCTTGTGATGCGCCTGGTAGGTATTCTTAATATCAAATACTTCCTTGTATTTGTTGAACCTTTGTATTTAGCTTTTAAATAATTTCCTGATCAATTGATGGGGTCTCATATACTTGAGTAAAACCAATCTGAACTTTACTTTTTTTGAAAATTACTTAGGGAAGTTAGCAGAAAGAATTTTCATAATTATACTTCAGCCTGTGTTCAAAGGTCATCTCCTATTACTGGGCTGGATAAATACAAGAAGATGGTACATACCTTTATCAGCTCTTTCTGATTCAGAGGTGTGTGCATAGTGGAAATTGTCTTAAGATTCAGAGATCTGGGAAAGAGTCTTGCCTCATTACTAATGAGGTCTGTGTTTCATGGGAGTGTGGAAGAGCAAGATTGACTGTTCTAAAATTTAACTAGTGCATGGAAAGTCCATGGTGCTCTAATCAGGAAAGCAGTATGCTTTTCTTGTATTTCTGGTATATATGCTATCAGTCACTGCTCATACCCTAACACATGAAGCAGTTATTTCTGAATAATTTAACGAGAAACCCAAATGAACAGGGATTGGCTTTTGAACAGGCATGTTGCTGTTACCAGAGACAGTTTATCACCTTTTCTTCCCATTTTTCTACCTACTTCTACCCTTCTGGATAGCAGGGAACTACATGTGGCAGTTCCTGAACTAGCAGCACACCAGCAGCTAGCACATGAATTCAGGCCAGCTGCGGGTGAGCATTGCATGACCAGGTGAGCTGATTAGACATCGTTTTTCATCTGACACAGATTAAAGATGTGTCTTCAGAAAACACATGTAACCTAGTCCATAAAGTGTTTAGTTTTGCTGTGGGAAATGAGTATGTCAGGAAGACAGCATGTTGACAGACTGGGTGGAAAATAGCTGAAAAACTATGTGGAGGAAGAAGGTATTTTTTGAAGTAAATGCAATAATAAACAGCTGTTTTGGTCATGAGCTTTGTGTCTTCACAAAACTCTGCTAATAGCATGGAGGGAGCACAGTCCAGACAATTTAAAGCACCTATAGACTGAGTTGGTCTCTAGTGCTTAACCCATCCGATTCTTAAAAGTATATTTAGAAGTTGCTTCTGTCTTTATTTGCACTTAGTGCCCTTCTGCTTGCAAGCTGCAGAGCTAAATGATAAATTATCTTCAGCTTTTACTGTATTAGTAAAGACTGCAGTGGCTTTTTGTCCTCAGCTCATGCATAGAGTATTTTGTGTCTGGGGAATGTTTCATGGGATTTTGTTGTGTCTTGTATTCCTTGGACAGTTTTGTGTTTCTCCTTGTTTTAAGAGGGTGTGACCAGTGTATTAATGAGTTTTTAGGGTAGTTTCTACAGGAAACAGGATTATCTGGTAATACATTTGGTAGGTTTTAGAGAAGCATTTGGAGAAGATGAGAAGTTGTGAAAGCTGTGGGGGCAGGCAGACAGAGGGCCATCTTCATTTTTCTGAAACTAACCAGGGATTCTGTCAAGATTTAAAACTGCATTTTGGAAAAGTACCATACTGATTCTCTCCCTGCCTCCTCCCCCTTCCTCCTTCACTTTTTAAGCCCAGAAAAGTACTTTGCTCAAACTTTCAAATTAAATTGATGTAGTTCTGCTTGATTTAAACTGTAGGCAATCTGAAATGAAAACTATAGCATAAACTGCCTGATTGACCTGTATGTGGAATGTAGAAAATGTAGGAAGGAACGTAATAGCCCAAGTGCTTACGAAATGACATTTGCTACTTCAGCAGATTGGTCAGTGTCTTGGATTTTATTTTCTTTCCAGCATTTAGCTTTGTCTAATGTATTTCTAGATCTTTCTATGTTAATCTGGAATTATTTCAACCATGGTTCAAGCCTGTCTAGCTTCACTTCTGCAGTTTTGTGCAACAAGGCAATTTATCCCTGCTCCGATTCCACCTCCCTTTTTTCTCTTCAATTGACCAGTTATTTGTAGCTTTCTTTCCCCACCACCCACCCACTCTGGATTTGGAAGAGCAAACATGGACTGTTGACCCCAAAAAGTGCATGAGAGAGAACCATGCAGTAGCTGTTAAAAGATTCTGGGTCTATCTTGGCTAGTCAAAGAAAGAAGCGTTGAAGTTTTCAAGATCAAGCATTCCATTGTGGAGGGAAAAATATACTTCCAGCAAAAACTTCTATTTCCTGATTTGTTAATATCAGTGCTCTAGATCAGAAAGTCAGCCAGTCATCATCCCCAAGCAGTGAAAGCTGCCAACTGTATTGTAACTGAAAAAATATAGATTTGAATGTTGTCAGGTATTGTACTGGGATTTGCTAATGCTGGCCAAGCAAAAACAAAAATTACTTTCCATTGACAGCCATAAAGTTCATAAAATACCTACATGTATTGGAAGTTCATAGAAAAATTCATTCCTTCTGGATGCTGTTTGAGATGCATTGGACTTTCATACTGCCAGATGAAGTTTATTAACTTTTTCATGCAACAACAAGGCTGTTAGGTTTTATGTAATACTTTTTTCGAAGAAAACCATAAATTCTTTTCTATGAGCTAGTTTGTAACCTCTCTTCTTATATATAAAGTGCTTGGGGAAGATGTACAGTTATTCACTCAAGGAATATTTTACAAAATGGTAAATTTTATTATGGTGTTAACAGCTGAAGCAGTAACATGATTCAGAGATTTAAAAAAAGTCAGAAAATAACAGTGTTGTGGAGAATATATGCAGCTTTATCAATAAAGTACTGCTCTGTACATTTTTCCTTTGGTTTTTTATATAGTGTCAGAGAACACTTACAGTCCTAGCAACTTCTGTTATAAACTTAGCTCCACTAAAATGCAGTTGTATAACTGCCTTATATTGACAAAAACAAGCTGTTTCAGAGATAACTTTTTTTTTTTTTTTAACTTTGTGGTCAAAAAAAGTCAGACTTTTCCATTTAATTCCTTTCTCGGAAAAGTGGATTGGGCTCAAGGTAGAAAATTGGGAGGTAGAGAAAAATTTGTCTTTAGAAAGATCCTGATAGAAAATGGAGGGGAGCTACTATGAAATGAAACTTTACAATGTTTGTTCAACAGCCTGGATATTGCTCATTGTTAATAAACATACTGTTTCAGTGACACTTGTACCATATGGCTTAAGATTTCTTTGAATGAATCTACTTCCTTGTAGTTAGGAAGGTGATGTTTTGAAGCTTTCTCTGTTTTGCATAAAACATGATTGTAACTGCTTAAGAGTTTTTCTTCAGTGGTCCCTGATGCGGCAGAAAAAAAATTTCAAAGATTACTTTCAAATAATGTCTTAATGCATACTTTTAAATTATGTATACTAATCATTCTTCATTATATAAGGGAAGATATGAAATATATTTTTCTCTCTTTATCTGGACTGACTTTTCTTAAAAATCTTGATTTGAACTGTGTCCCCTCTTTCTTTTTTTCTTTTTTCCCTTAGATTTGAGTTCTGTGAACCTGCCTTTGTGGTTGGTAATTGTTTGGAAATAGCCTCAGACAGTCATCAATATGACCGGATTTACTGTGGAGCTGGAGTCCAGAAAGACCATGAAAACTACATGAAAATTTTATTGAAAGTTGGAGGCATTTTAGTAATGCCTATAGAAGATCAGGTGACTTAGTGAAAATTTCCCCTTTTTATCTTCTAGTATGAGAAATACATAATTTAAAGAATGCTTTTGCATATATATTTGACTAAGTTGATGTTCAACTAATGATGCCTTGATTCAGTATATTGTTGCAGTTAAGCGGATACTAATCTCTTTAATGAAGTCTTGAACTTTTTTCCCTTAAATTTGTAGGAAAGCATCAATATCCTGCTTTTAACAAAGTCCATTTCATACATTTTCCTGTGTGTTGCAGCAGAACTGCTTTGAAATCTCCCTGACAGACATTTTCAGTCAGTATTTCAAAACAAAGAAACCACCTCTAAACCAGGAGAACTGATTTCAAAGAACACAAAATAACTGTGATTAGTGGGACATTGGAAGGAGAGGGAAAAAACAAAGGAAAAATATGTCTGTATTTACAGCAGTTTTCAGTGGTGCTTTTCCATGTTAGATTTAATGCTTTTCAGACGGGGGCATATTACTGTAATAATACTTTGCACTTTTATCACTTTTTATCCTTAGACCTCAAAAGGCTTCTCAATGGTAAGTATCATGCTCCCTATTTTACTAATAGGGAAATTGAGAAAGGCACATCATGTGACTTAAGTTGATATCCTCCTAAGTACAGATAATTACTGAAATGCTTGTTGATAAGCATTTTAGCTACTTTCAAAAAAAATCCTCACGTTATCTTTCTGCTTTTTTAAAATACCACAGGGATTTAGGCATAGTCTGCATAATTTCATTATTTATTCAGCTAAGATACTGTCTGTTGAAATTGGTAGAATGCAACTTCAAAGTAGGCACAATTTAAGAGAGAAATTAAAACTGTGACTAGTTTTACATTAAATACAAATGGATAGGGGCTTAGAGCATGTAAAGTATGAGGAGCAGCGACAAGATCTGGGATAATCTAGCTTGCAGAAAAACGCCAAGGAAATGTTTAATTCCTGTTGTCTTCCTGAAAGGGTGGAAAATTTACCTGGTAGATCAGAGTCCAGTTCTCCTCACAGGTGCACTCTCTGAAAGAGAGTTATAAATTGGCAGCAAGAGAGCTTTCTGCCTCCAAATAAGGAAAACAGTTTTTTATAGTAAAAATGCTTGAACACTACGGCAGGTTGCCTAGACAAGTGGGGAATCTCAGTCCAGATCTTTTTTCGCTTGATTGGAAAAGCTTCTGATGTAACTTTGAAGTTGGTCCTGTTGAAGGAGGAGAGTAGGATTCCAGAGGTTGCTTCCTTCCAATCTAAAGTATTCTTTGATCTTTTGGAAAAATGAGAAGAAACAAAATTTACCTTAGTTTTTACCTTAGGGCCTTAGTTTTCCATCTGCATCTCTTCCCATTATCAGGGAGCCTTACTCAGTACTCTAGAGACCAAGTGATATTTCACAGATTATCAAAGTCCTTCCTGTTCACAGAACAGCCTTAATTCATTAATTTTGAAGCAAAACAAAATAGCAGTGTGTTTGAAACCAGTATTAATAGTATTGACTATGACAAAATTGTAACCACTGATTTATTTTGCTACTGTTTTGCAGCTAACACAAATCTTGAGAACAGGACAGAACACATGGGAAAGTAAGAATATCCTTGCTGTTTCATTTGCTCCACTAGTGCAACCAAACAGAAATGACAACGGCAAACATGACACCGTAGGACTGCGTAAGTTTGTGCTCCCTCCCTTTGACTTGCAGAGATGTTACAGTGCCAGATGTTGGAGGTCTGGAAGCTGAGAGGTTGTGCTGTAGAAACATTCTATTTAGCAAGCAGTAGCTCACTGATGTGTTTTTGTGCTCCTGGTGCGTGGTCTGTGTTACTTCACAGTTAATATTCCGAATTTAGGCGATAGAATGTTTTCAGCTTGTTTTTCCAGCCACCTTTTAAGTTCAGCTTCTCCATTACAGCAGTATACACAAAGTAGCCAGCTAATATTAGGTCCCCCATAGTGCTGATTTTCTCGTGGTCTACCAGAGAATTGTTTTTTTTCTCTTCCCTTGAACTGGAAGGAAGAGGTCTAAACTGGGACTGTGGTATTACAGGATATTAATAAGCTTTCTAGCTGCAATGCTTTGAGCAGAGGTAGTAAAGGTATTTAGAAAGTCTTTGGACCTGTTGCCAAATGATAAGATAGGATGATAACAGTGAAGGAGAAAAAGCTGACAAAGAAAAGCGTAAAGTTGACATTTTCTGTCATAGTTGTCAGGGCTAGGAGTAGAACACAGAGCTAGGGTAGCGTGGGACATTAAATAAACTCACCAAAGAGCCTAAAAGATAACATGCTTTAGCTGTGAAACTGGTATAAGCCCTTCAAGAGTTCAGGATGTCCTATCAGCTTGCATTGCCTGTAACTACTGATCTGGCTATTAATTTTGAGTGTGTGTGAGCTTGCTATGGTAGGTACTCTTGTATTTTTTATGCAAAGTATAGAAGATAATTTCCTTTATGTAATCTATTCTAATGCATAAACAATTATTTTTTGTTGTTTTAATACTTCTCTTGAGCCCTCAGAAGTCACTTCCTGAAATTAACTTACTAATTCAAGATTATTTTTTCCTCAGTTCCATCTGTAATATGTAGGTTGTGTCATATCTAACATTGAAATACAGGTGAAATGAGGTGGCTAGGCAAACTGTGATGATTTTATACAAGCTAATTCCCTAGAACAAAAGAGAATTTTCTATCAACATTCCTAAATCTTTGAATGAAGAGTGCAGACCATGGACAGTCAGAGCTGAATGGTAGTACAGGAAAGGTGTTTCTTGTGTTATAATTTCAAAATGAGTTTTTAGTGAGTAGAGGAAAAAAAATAACCAAATGTGGTGTTGCTCACATTTAAAATAAAAAAGTGTTAGAGTCTTGCAGTTGCACTATAAAATGAGATCAGTGAGGTAGGCTTCTTTCCACTTCTCAGGTAGATCTGGATTAATTAGTCTGTAACTGAAATAATTTTATGTAACAGTAGATCTCATTTAAACTACATCCGGAGCTTTTGTAGCTGAATGGATTTTCTGGAAGTGTATTTTTTGAAATTATTTCTTCAGTAATTTCTTCCTTGCTTAATGTAGTCCCCATTAGTTTTAAGATACTCTGTACAGGAAGAAAAATGACAAGTAAGAAAGTTGAACAGGCTTCAGCTTGGCTGGTGTGCTTTTTTGGTTTTGTTTTCCTTGGAATTAGTCATCCGTAGCTCATCTAGGGTAGGTATCAGCAGCCAAGCAATATTTTGTCATCACCTGGGTGTTATTGGAAAAGGTAAAGTTTTGACTTTTTTCTTACTTACTGGTTTGGGTTTTTGTCCCTTTTGATTCCTCTTCTGCTGCAAAGATGCAGGTGACTTGTCTGGTTCATCACCTGTGAATTAGACATGTCCCTGTCCCTCCCTCATCAGTTAGATTCAGTAGGAAGTGAGCAGAAGAAGGACGCCGAAGAAAGGCACTTGCCTAAACAAATGTGGCTCAGGGGTAGAAATCATTTTCCCACAACAGGATCTTAACAGTGGTAACAGTAGGTGCCAGGACATGCCAAGTGCTAAAAAGTGACAGTAACTGTTGTATAATTTCTTAAATTTATTTTAATGATCTGCTTATGCTTTCTACTTCTCTTGCACATCTATCAAAAGACCTTTTTGTTTCCTGGACTGTGCTACAGGGTTTGTTAATGTGATACTATCTAACCTTGTGTCATTTGCATATTGTATAATTTACTCAAATTTCAAATGAATTGTTTTTGACCCTTAGTCTCACTGTCTTACTGCTAGTTTTTTTGCTAGAGGGAGATTTCACTTAGTATAATTTACTTTTCTTTCATTTCAGCTCCATGTGCTGTTAGGAACCTCCAGGACCTAGCTCGAATATATATCAGACGCACTCTTAGAAACTTCATAAACGAGGAGATGAAAGCCAAGGGTATTCCTCAGAAGGCTCCTCCGAAACGCAAACGCAGGAGATGTCGTAGACGCAGGATTAACACCTATGTGTTTGTTGGTAATCAGCTCATTCCTCAGCCTCTAGATAGTGAAGAAGATGAAAGAATGGAAGATGATAACAAAGAGGAGGAAGATAAAGATCACAGTGAGGCCTTGAAGCCAGAAGAGCCTCCTCGAAATCTGTTGAGAGAGAAAATTATGAGTCTACCGTTACCCGAATCTTTAAAAGCATACTTGACCTATTACAGAGAAAAATAACTTGTTTTAAGTAGAAATAATGCCTACTGATAGTTTCTTTATTCTTGAAAATGTAGCATTTATTAAGAAGTAGGTGGACAAATTATTATTAGTCTTTCATCAAGACTGAAGTACAGCGATAAATGGTAACTTGTCTCTATCTTGTCTTTGCTACAAGGAAGACTTGCATTCAACAGTAGAATCCCTTTTTAAAAGTCTATTTTTCTTTAAATTTTGAAAATGCTGTTTTAACTCTGATAGAAATATATATTCCATTATGCAGCACTAATCAATATTTTGCATGGTATGTCTTTTTTGGATCCCTAACAGATTTGTATTGATAAAAGGATGAGTGAAATTTTATATATTCTAAATAATTGGTAAACATGCATCTGAATTGATGAACAATTTGTCTGTATTTATTACTATTGGGGAAACATTTTAAACATGCAGACACTTATCCTCTAATGTCCAAATCAGACCCTTTTAAAGTTGAATTTACTATGGCTTTGTTGCAATCATTATTACTATGTTGGTATAGATATATTCCAACAACACAAGTGCAATAAATGTATACAGACACTGAATGAGCTGGCTTTAGTTAAATATGAAAATACAAGTTCTGAAATGTCAGATGACCCTGCTACTTGTACATTTATCTCTTGCCAAAAGGTCTTGCAACAACTAACAGCTTCTGTCAGAGCCTTAAAGAAACACCATATTGAATAGGAAGAAAAGCAATGCTTATTTCAGCTCTGCTTATACTTAACTCCATTCTACACTGTCAGTATTTCTAACTAGAGGCAATTCCTCATTTGTGGGAAGCATAGGACAGTACATTTTGTTTCTTTCTAGAGCTCACAGCATTGAGTCAAAAAGTTTGGTAATTCAAGATTGTAATTTAGATTTCAGTCATCTATATTACTGCTTTTAAGTAGAGGTAGAATTTCAACAAAGTTTAGTTTGTATTGCTTATTGGGATAGATATAATAGTAGAAGTTAGAATTTGTTCAGCAAATGCACTTTAGTAAGTGAATTTTATACTTAACATGCATCTCCAGGAAGGTAGTCCTTGTGCCAGCCTATATTTTGTTTCTGAGCATGGCTCTTAGCACAAAAATATTTATAAAATCATATGCATCTTTTGGAAACCTAAGAGTAGCAGTGCAACTGTGGGGACCCACAACAGTGGTGATTTAAATCTTTCAATGATTTTTCCTCTTCTACTTGTGAAGTTATTTGCAGTTCTTATTTTGAACTTGGCTTTTACCATCTTATTTTTTTCATTCTGTTGTAATATAACCATGAGGGTAAACAGTTCATTAAGAATTTGGCATGTTATGTATTAAAAATCACAATCATTGGAAATGTGGAAATGTATGCCTGTTAGACCCAATGAAAAACATTCCCATTAAGATATTCCCCATGATACATTTTATAATACTGGTGACACTTCTTTTGTGTAAAACAATGAACAAAAAATCACTTATTTCTAAAGCAGTAAATATTCCTATTCCAAATATTTATAACCAACTAATATTCATATGGTCTAGCAATCCAATATTTACTTCAAAATACATTAGCATTTTGTTGCATCTGAGAAGGAAGGTCAGACACAATCCCATGACACTGACTCTTTTTGTTGCATTTCATGCTGTAGTCCCTGTTTTTAAGATACACCATAGTAGTGTTTAAATGGAATTTCATGAAGGCCTGTTTTACCAGCATGTGGAGTTACTTTCCGCAATATATTTACCATATAAGTAAGCAAAAGTATTTGAAATAAATATTCTGACTTTATTTTAAAAGCAGGAAAACCTTATAAGAAATAGTTTTCCAAAATAATGATACTAATAAAGTAATTGTGATGCTTCAGCTATAAGAATTGAACTTAATCTTGTTTTAAATGGGTTATTTTAGATGGAGGTTAAATAATCTGAAGTTTGAGATGTTTGTCTCTTCTTTTCTTGGAATCTACATCCATGAGCTCAAGAATGAGGTTACTAAATACTACTTAAGTACTTCAAGGACTTTATACAGGTTGCTTTTTGAGAATAAATTTCTGCATTCTTTCCTGCCTGTATACTTGGAAAAATGGACTGTGGATGACTTGTCATGAATCTTCAGTATGTAAGTTTTTTTTTTGGAGTCACTGAAAGAGAATGTTTCTTCTGTGTTTTATATGTGGATTTATTTTACACTCTTGAATTTATATTTACATAAATAAAAAGCTAGAAACGCAAAATTAATTAAAATTTAATTTTTGCCATCTCACTTGATGATGGGGACATTGTTGCAATAAAATGGTTTTTTGTGGTTTCTGCTTGCTTGAATTTTTGTGTTTCTGTGGAAGTATTTTTGGTTATTTGGAAATTCAGGTACCCGTTGTTTCATGATTAGGTCAATAATATCTTAATAAAGGCTATTCTTGAATTTCAGAAGTATATATTCTCAGTAAATTTTGAATTTTTGAAAAGGTTGAAAGATGAGATGTAATTCATGACACAGGGCAAGCTATTTGGTCCCAGCACTACTTTTGAAGTACTTGTGTGGAGAGCTTCCTCTGGAGAGCCCCGAAGCTAAACTTGAACTATANGAGGTAAGAGCTGCGAGAGTGGTAAGCAACCAGTGAGTCACACTTCCAACTGCAACTCCTTCTTGATTTATTTTTGCCAGCTAGAGGAAAGATTCAAACTGGGTCAGGTAGGCTGATGAGTAAGTGTTACAATTGTGGTTGCTGGAAGGAAGGGCCTGATCAATTGGCACTTCAGGGGAGTTTGTCTTCTTTGGTCTGGTTGAGCACCCAAGACCAGGGTAATTTTAAAAAAGATCAGAATTTTTAATCCCATGTCATTCAGGAAAAACTGAGCAGCTGCCTCCAAAAACTTGAAAAGAGCAATTTTCACTGCAGTGAGCCTGAACAGCTGTGCTCGGCTAAGCACTCTGTTGCTTGACCAGGTGCTGCCAACTTACGCCTGTCTTTTTTTTTTAATCCCTTTTTTTTCCTCTAAACTACTTTTTAAAATATATCTTTGCCTGTCAGTTTAAAAACAAATAGGGAATGTAATCAAATGTGCTATGTTCTGATTAAAGCTGGTTTTAGCTCATTAAATATTTATCCATATGTCCTCAAGAGTGTCTCCTTCCATCATTCGTGTAATTGAGTAAAACTGAAGGCTTTGTGATTTACTAATCAATTATAAAAGATAAAGGAGTGGTGTTCTGTGTTCTTCTTAGAGTTGTATATACTGAACTTCACTTGAATGAGCTGCTACTTACTTTGACAACACTTGAATCATGTATAAGGCATTTTCCATAATTTTTTTTTCTGAGGTCATTGGAATGTAACTGGAACAGTGAGGCTTTAAAGGCATGTGTTTTTTGAGATGTTTTAGTAAAACAACTTGAGTAAAATCTAGATGACTGGCTTGATCAGTGCCTATCTCTTACTCCTCTAGCTTCCCAGTGTACTTGTCAACTTGTTGAATGACTCTGTTCAAGTAAAGCTGGCTTGTTTAGTCACAAGGCTTGCACCATGTTTATGGTCAGTATGGAAGCAAGAATCTAATGCTGATTTATCAGTGCTTATCAGCATGATGGAAACATTTTCTTTCTAGAGTTTTCTGTCATCCTTCATATTCTGTGATGCTTTGAAGAGAATTGTCAGGGGAGCAAAGGGAACTTGCACATCGTTTTTAAAGCTCTATCCTTTTTCTTCTGCAAGCAAGAAATCTATGTAATAACTTGCTGGGATACTTTGCCAAGTACTTCCATGCTAGAGAGAAGCAAAGGCCCTGCATTGTTGTCTGTCACTTTTTCTTCATGCATTCATGACCAGACATGATTCTAGCATAAAGAGAAAACAGCAAAACTATAATTATCAGTACATGTTAAATGCTGGCAGTTTTTGTTTTATAATCATTTCCTTTCCATTTTGGTAGCCTTCTTATCCTGGCTGAAAAATAATTCATTAGGGTTTCCTACTGCTCTGCTGCTTCCATGGAGGCATTCTATGGATGGTCTCCACAAACGGAAGAATGTTCCTTGCAAGCAAATAGATATGAAGAGTTAAACTGTGGTTCTTTATATTACAGTAATACAATTAAAACTGTAGCACATTCCCTTCATTTCTAATCCACCTCTTGGAGTTATGCTCAGTCTGCCTTTGTTTCCCTTGAGTTTTAGACCCACAGCTAGAGGGGGGTAACACAGCATTCTGCACCTCTGCCATCTTTCGTGGGCAGAATGTTTTGTTCACGTTGATGGTTCCTTCTTACCCTCCTGGGATCACCTTGGGAGTCATTGGTATGTCAGATACGTTGCTTTTTGCATCTTCATTCCTTGTTCTGCATCTCCAGCTTGTATTCAAATTATCTGTATGTGATAATCTGAATATATTTGATATGTATTTTGTCTCAAGATTTGGGTGTGCATATTTTTAAAACTGACTGTTCTGTGCATAGCTCTAGAATCTCCAGTACCCAGTGTGGCCCACACCTTGATCCCCTTGCTGCTTCCCGTGTCTCCACTTTTCTCCTCTCAGACCAGGGCTCCATTTTCTGCACTACAGCATTGTGTGAGAATGATAAATAGCCTTTTTAACAATAGTGGCATGTTACTCTTTACCTATATAAAACTAGGCTTGTGCCACAGAAGCATGAATGAATGAATGGTTGCCTATAGACAGCAGGTCAACCAGAGAGCCTGACATGTTTGTTGTGCCGTGGGCAATGTCAGTACTATCCGTATGAGACAGAGCTACACAAGCATGAAAACAAGCTTTCACATTTCAACTCCGTGATTAAAAAGCGTTTATTCAGGGTTGGAACAGGAACAGGAATAAAGAAGGAGAAATGGATAAATTGTATGGGGAAGTTACTGGTGAATAGAGTAACAGTCATAAACAGAGCCGTTTATATCATAAAATTAGGTGCAATTTTTGATTCTGCTTTAAAAATCTTTCATTTCTGCCATTTGCTGTGTCTGTACAGTCCATAGTCTTTGTATATGTTAGCTTGTAAGGAATTCTGCTCTGTGTTTTAACCCTTCACATACCTGGTTTAAATCTTTCTAACCTTGCTCTTTGTCTTGGCCTTCCCTTTACTAAATGGTAGAGTGTGATTTTGTGCTGTAGTTAGTAAAAGCAACACTGTAAAGCACTCCTTTTGTATTCTCCACATCTAAGAAATTCTCCACAACTGACTTTCAGTAATCTCTTAACAGTAGAGCCCTTTTGAGATCAAGAGCCTACACTACTTAGTTCGTTGTTTGTGACAGTTTGCTTGTTCTATCTTGGTTTTTTCAAACCTTGACGTGTCTGTTTTCTACACAGTCAAAAGTAGCACATCCTTAAAAAATGCTTTTTTACCTTGCTGAAGAATTTTATCTAAAACATTATGTGTAATCGAGGATACCAGAAGAGGGCAGCATTGGCTTTCGGGAACTAAGGCTGCATGCTGGCAGCAGTTAGGAAAGACAAAAAATTCTACATTGATGCTTTTGTAGTGAAATACTTCTTTGAGCAACTTGCTTAGATACAAACGCATATTTGTAAAATGTAGAGTCAGTCTCAGAAGAGTCTTTATGATTTTCCTAAATAATTTTCTGAAATTGCAGTGTTAGGTATATAGTATAGAAGGTTTTCTTTTGAGTTGTGCTTTAATGCAATCCAAGACCTTTCCAGAATTGATGGTGTGGATAAAACTTTTCATTCCTAACCGTTCAAGGTGCCACACGGTAAAAGGGTCAGTAAGGGTTTGTCTAGCTGTGTAATTGGGCATTCAGTGTCTTCAGCTGCCACAGTTACTTTGGACTTCATCCTAGTGCTTACTTGAGACCTTGTGTTGAGAACTGGGCATCGGGCACATGAGGAAAGCACAGCTGTGCAGAAAGCTGTGGCTGACACACGCCGTGCCTGTGCATGACTCACAGACGGGTAGCGCAGTAGCTGCTGTTGTGCTGCACAGTGCTGTGCTCGTTTCCTGCCCGGAGCAGCGGCGTAGGCAGGGAGGCCCGAGTTGTGAAACAAATACACACTGTATGTTCTGAAGCCTGTGGCACTACAGCCTGGCCCCTGCAGGACATTCTCAGAGAAAGAGGTGTAACCTGAAGGAACGTGCCTCAGAGCCGTGCTTGCTGCTCTGTTGCCCAGGGCCCCAGCAAGACTTTTGTGTCCATTCCAGATACCCGAGCTATGCCACAAACAGATCCCAGCCCTACCTTCAGCATTTGCAGCAACAACCAACCTCCCTATCCAGCAAACTGGCAGCTCGTCAGTCCTCAGAGTTTATAGTCTCTGGCAGTTGTTGATTTATTTTCTGAAAATCGGGCAAAATATGAAATGTTGGCCAAGAAAGCAAGTGTCATATTTAAGGCATAAACCAGATCTATCATAATGTTTCCACAGCTTGATCTCAGCTTTGCCAATGATGCTAGTGCCGAGATGAGCATTGGCAACAATCTTGCTCAGATGCAGTTTCAGCTTTTCTTGAAAAAAACAGTGAAGCCAGCACATTTCTAAACAATTGTAATAGCAGTGGAAGGACATACTGAATATTGAATATTCAAGGGCCAGAGTGGGGATTTGTATGGGCACAAATGTCAGGCTTGTTAGCCCAAATAACACAAAATGCCAGTAAACAACACGTGGGATGTGGAAAAATGGGTAATGAGCTATCTCCTTATAAAAACCCCCAGTGCTTCATTCCACAGCTCTTCTTTTCTTATCCGCAAAATACAGATTGTGTGAATGCATTGTAGAAAGGTGTGACAGGATCACCATTTTAAGTACCTGCACTAAGTGACTTCTCCATGTTGAAGAACCAGGACTTTAGGTTTGGTTTAATTCTCACTAAATCTTTTAAATTATGACTTGCAATTCCAGGACCTTATCTTGCTTCAAGAAATTTGGTTTAAAAATAAAGCAGACTATTTTCCCATTGATCACAAAAGTATATCCCATTTTAAATTTTTTTTTCTGTTTCTGTGGATAAAGTAGTGATAATGATGTTATACTAATTTGAGATTTAAAGATTAATAAATCATATAGGCAAAGGTCCACAATGGTGTTCAAGTGTCCAGTTGCCTCTTGAGGTATCTCAGGTAAAATACTGTATGTCCATGTCTTCTGCAATTCCCACCTTCCTGCTTTGGGGTTTAAAGTAACTGTCACCCAAGTCCCAACAAGGGATAATGGAGCAGCTGTCCCCTGGCTTGCTCTGTCCTGAAAGCTCAAAACACCCCTGCTGGGTTAGGCCTTGGAGAAGGTGAATGAAGCTGTTGAAAACAACTCAAGATACTGGTGCAAGTTCTCTCACAAAACCAGCAAGACAAAGGTTTCCAATGGAAGTTCCCTTGTGACAGGTAAGGAATCTAAATTTGATGCTGGGAGAATTTATGGAAGTGAGTGACAACGATCTTGTCCTCTCTTAATCTTCTGTGTACGGGGTTTTATTAGTTCCCATGCCATTGTGCTGACTGTTGTGAATTCCATGCTGTCCCCACAAATTATTTTGGATGTGTGGTGGACGGGTAGCAAGACACCAGGTCTCAGTTCATCTAGTTAATCCTTCTGGGGAAAAGAAACCCCACTATGGTCTTGGCATCACAGAGCAAAACTTATATTTGCTTACATGTGCTGTGTTAGGTTCAAATTTTATCTTTTTTTTTTTTCCTCTCTCCAGAGATTACAGTGTTTGTAAGTCAATTTCCTTTAATGATGCAGCCTTGCTTTGCTGCTAAGCTGTTTGGAGATTTCAGGATCAATATTAAAAAGGAGTGATTGAAAAAGCTGTTGAAAGTATTTAGTCACAAACAAGAATAGCAAGAACATCAACTATGCTGCTTTGACAATTTTAAAGCTCTGTGTCAAATCCATTTCCTTATTAGAACTTGGGGATATGGCTAAGGACAGATGATAAAATCTTTAATGAAAATAGCTGAACAGTAAGCTTCTCACTATATTGTTCTCTGGCATTCTAGAAGTAAATATTTTAGAAACTTTCCCTCAGAGTATAGAACAGAATAGAAATGTCTGACTTGGATTTTACCTATAATATCAATGATACTAGAACAACAAGCAAGTCTACTTAAGAGTATCTGAAAAATTTGAAGTCCTGATTCCCTTCAATAAGTCAATAAGGACTCTGCTGTTGCCTCCTGATTGCAAACAGGTAAAAGCAGATGGGGGCGGGGTAAAAGATGCAGAGATGAGGGGAAAGGGCGGGCTGTGGATGGCCCCAAAAGGGATGAGCTCACAGTGACCAAGTGCTGATTTGGCCACCAGGTCCTGCTTTATTATGGGGTCTGGCCAGGACTTACAATGACCACACCATCTCCTGCCAGTATAGTATATTTCCCTCAGGGGAACAGAGAAAATATTAGAAAATTGTTCCTGCAGTAATTCAACTACTGAGGAAAGCAAGTGCTGACATTTGCACTTTTTTCATGAGAAGGAGCTGTACAAGCCTCTGTCAGGTGAATGCTCAGCCCTTTCAGTTTCAATGAAGATAAATGGTCACACACAGTGAAATACCCTGTTCCTAGAACTGTAATATTTCAGACTTGCCTTCCAGCCCCACCTTTTCTTCACCATTTCCTTTTAGCTGAATATTCTCCCTAGCCTTTGCAGTTCCCCTGCGCCCTCAATTCGGGGGCCTTAGAGGGAGGGGGGCTGCTTGCTGCGTGTGCCATGCAGACCCTAGAATGTGCTGTTAAAAACTGACTGGAGGTGGCGAAAGTGCTGCACTGGATTAGCTCTTTGGTAGGGGGCACAACAGGAGTCTGTGAATAAATATAGATGCTCTACGCTGTAATCCAAGGGAACAATATTAATTTCCTCTGAAGATGCCAGTCTATTCTCATGAAAATGCAAAGCTGAAAACAAAGAACTCGTCTTCAAAATTTTCTTCAAGCTTTAAATGCTGCCTGGCAATGGGAGCATTTATCATCTGTAGGCAAGATGTCCAAAAGTTAGGGAGTACTGTGCAATCCTTATGCTAAATCTGTGAGATCTAAGTCTTTTAATGTATCTAACCACAAATTTCGAATTCTGCCAGCAGATCTGAGAAAACAGCCTAGTTTAGTAAGAGGGATGCAAGAAATCTGAGGGGAATTGAAGATTCCTTTCCTGGTCTGTCGGTTACCGTACATGTCATTAGCCCATGCCTCAGTTTATCCTTTGGGAATACATGCTTTGTGTCACTTAACCCCTCTGAAAAATGCCTTGATAAAGAGAATTTCTTCTCCATAGAAAGCATTTTGTTATTAAAATCAGACCTTACCAAGCTGGCCCTAGATCTTGGTGCCAGACAAACCAAAGTCAGTGATCTTCTTTCCTCATGATTTCTTATTGGGAAGGAACAGGGAAAGGCAGAAGTGAAAGAAGAAGCAAGAGCAAAAGAGAGGGGGGGTTACCTGCCCATTCTACAGAAAATGTGATGTAGCTTTTAGGCTCTGAATCCAGATAGCTTTTTGCTTATTACAGCCTGAGACTGACACTATCTCAGGAATTTTGGAAGCAGACCATGGTCAGCAGATTTCCTATTACAAGTCAGTTTGGCATCAGTAATACTTGCCCCCTTTTCCTGTAGGCATGTGCATAGCTGAGTTGTCCAGCCTGGCTTTCATGACTTCTCAGGGGAGGAGAAGCTCTACCTTTGTTTTCTCTTTCCCTTTAAAAAGTCATAGCAGAACCTTGAAGTGCTTGAATTTCTGGAAATATCAGAGGTGAAAGAGCAGCAGCTCCAAAGATCCTAGTACTGGCAAGACTTCTGAGCAGAATAAAAAGCAGCAGCAAGAAGACAAAAAATTGTCTGCTTAGCTCAGAAGTGCTTGTTTCCTGCACTATGTGGCTGAATAAAAAAAATCTGCTGGATACTGTGCTAATATCAATAGTAGGTAATGTCCTTATGCCCAAGGAAGCTGAAGCACAGATGGCAGGCTTTAGGCCACACAGGGCAGGTGCTGGTGGAGGAGGCCGATGTGCATTTGAAGGTTTGGGATTCACTGGCTCTCCTTGCCAGGATACCTTTTTCTCTGCTCACAAGATAAGCCTCCCACACTGTAGTTTTCAGAGCAAACTTCTGTGCACAGCCAGTAATGGCAGATGGTTTTCAGCTTGATTACTTCTACTGTCATTTAGTTAGGGTTCCCACATGTAATTTTTGTTCTCCTTATGTTTGTACATTAGAAGGGGATGCTTGGAAATGCTTGTTTTTGGGGAGTGTAGTACGAACGAGGAACACTGGATAATGATTACAGCAGCATGGGATTATCAAATTACTATTATTTTGGACTGTGTGTTTGTAATTAATTAGACTTTTGAGCCTGCCACCTCCTTGTGAACTGTTTATACTCAAAATCAGTTTGGTTGTAACTGATTAAAACTATTGTGGTCAGATATGACTTGTTTTCCTGACCAATTCTCTGTGCGTGGATGGGATGATCTGAATCAGGAGTTTGTCCTCAGGAAAGAGCTACAGCACCTCTGAGAAGTCTGTAATCATTGTTCTTGTCTTTATAGCCTTGATAGGGATCTGTCTGATGCTTTTTTTTGAGCCTGGGAAGCAAGCAGTAGTTTATCAGCAGGGTGAAAAATGGAGGGCAGGAAATGATAGGGGAATGAAAGAATTTTGAGTTGGATTTGATCACAACTGAATTAATCTTCTCAAATAGAGTATATTACCTGAAGCTGTTAAGCAGTAAGTTTTATAACCTCAACACTGTGTGAAGTTCCTTCAAGTTCTCTTTCCTGAAGCTCAGATCAATGAAAATTTCACCCTCTCACACCCACTTACTTCTCCCGAAAAAGAAAAGAGCAATTCACCGTCGCAGCATCACTCACCTACAGCAGGTGCTGGAGGCCTTAGTTAAAAAGTTAAGTCATCTGTGGATTATATTGGCATTAAGTGATGAATTACAATATGATTATCAATTCGAGTCACTGATCATTCATGAAGGGCCCACATGCCCAGCTCATTGCACAGTCCCTGCACCGCTTGGCAGCCTAAAGTCAGACCTTGCCCATCACTCCTGCATGAGGGAGCCTCTTTTGTGGAAAACTCCTATGGAAATTCTGCCTGTGTCCTGAGCACTGCAATTTGCCTTGTCTGAGCCAGGGACCTGGCGGGGTGTTGTCCACAGCTAAAAGAAATGTGGAAATGTGTAGTACAGGGAGTGGAATAGCACTGGAAACACAGCCCATTTGATGCAGTATGGAAGAGAATGGGGGAAAGTCTGTCGAGAAAATCACTGAAAGGTTGTTTTCTCCATGGGTGCCTGTAAGCACATTTTTGGTCAAGAGTTGTAACTTGGGAGGGCACCAGGCCCCTCCAGGCAGCTGCACATGAGGGATCTACCACCTACCATAGCAATCATCATTGGTTCATACCTTCCACAAGAAGGAACATGGTTTTGTCTTGGCATTTCTCTTTATTGTTGGTGCTGTAAAATTAATCAGTGCTTTGCACGGTATTAATGTGGGGTCTTGAAAGATAACTAAGGCTTTGTTCTCCATAGAAGGTGGAATACATGTAGAAAATGGAAACTTCTGGGAGAAGAGAGATTTATTTTAAAATATTTTAATTATCTTAATTAACAAAGGTTTGTGATGTATGATAAGAAATGTGTTGAACTCCTACAGTATGTCATTTTTCAGGCCCATGACCTGAGAAAAAGAAGAAACAAGTGGTAAAACCTCTGCTTTGGAACAGATCTACTTGCCAGAGATTAAAAAAAAAAAAAAAAAAGTTACTGAGCCCTGTGACCACCACTACACTAGATAAGGGTTTGTATGCATGTAATTGACCCTGTTCATTTTATTCATTAATGTAAGCAGTAACCTTACTCTGTTCCAGTGTACAAAACTAGGGCCATTTAAATATAAGCCAAACAAACTAAAATTAAATACAAAACTACATTTACTTGAAATTTTAGCCTTTTTCTTCAGAATTAACTTGTTTACACATGCACATTGCATGCAGTAAAGTCCTTCAAAGACATGAAATTCTGTAATAACCTAAAAGATGCCTAAATCTGCTGCTTTTTGCAATGGATCAGAACACTGGAAGTTCTAAAAAAATCTTGGTAATAAACAGGGGTTTTAGATGCAAAATAACTGCTTGCTAACAGAGTCTAACATTGTCTCAACTGTTCCAGCTGAGTGCTCTGCATTGTTGCAATATGCTGTTCAATTCTCTAGTGAACTGTATGGAATCTGTACAGAAGATAAAAAACAACTAAAGAAAAAGTAAAAAAAAAAAATCAGTACTTGGTTGTCATTTGAATGTAGGCAGTGCTTTGTCAGATATAAATTTTGAATACCTTTCTTAAAAGTTTGGGGGTTTTTCTATTTTAGGATTCTGTTCATATATTGTAGGAAGTATTCCTCTCACTTGGATTGTTTCAAATTCATATTTGATCTATTCATGGCATATTTTGCTTGCTGTGGAAATGAAAAGTTTACCTATTACTGTGAAGCAATGATACAGATTTTAAAAAGAGAAAGGATAGTCAAAAAGATACTTTCCATCTTGAAGAAATAATGTCTTTTGTCAAGGACAAAATAGATTTTGCTTGAGATTTGGCAGTTCTCAGTCCAGCTAGAAATTATTTTTTCCTTAGCAGAAATAAGTATCAAATACAACTTTATTTTTCATGTTTCAGATGATGCACCTAAAGTTGTGACAATCCGTGGAGGGAGGCCCTTTCTTTTATTGTGTGGTGTTATTCTTTGAGCTGGAAACCTTTCAGTGTGGACAACCATTTTTTTTGTCTGTATGAGATGGAAGAACGCAGTAGTAGAAATGTGGGCTTGGATCCAATTTGATCCCTGGTTTCTTGCATTGAATCTGTGTTCTTCATCTATCCCTCTTTACTTGCCGTCTTCTCAAATGTGCCACTCTCTGATAGTCATTCAAGAATGTCTTGGGCATTTCTTAGTGTATTAATTATGTCTAATTAGAATCCTTCCTGCAGCTGAGTGATCTCTTGTCACAAGCTTATCTGAACCTATTTAGAAACAAAGGAAATGTGGATAGTGTCTATCCAGCCTGAAGATTTTTGCTTTGCAGTTTACAGTTTGTTATGGGCATTCCTGACATCTTACATCTCTAAATTAAAAAGAATAAGCAAAGAAGACATGAGAATTTTATGGTAGGAGTGCCATATGCTCAGGTTTGAGGTCCATCAGAAAGATCAAGTGATATTTGGATTACAATTTTTTTTTTCTCTGGAGCATGCTAACAAAAGTGGCATGCTCTTGTCCTTTCAGTGTCTATTTAGTTTTATGGTATTATGTGGCTGCACAAATTTGCTTTGGTACTGCCAGTGTCCTGGACTGTGGGACAGCTTGTCAGACATCTCTCAGGAAATGTGGGATGCTATGGCAGTGCATGCAGAAACCAGTCATGTTTATGCTTAAATCCTCTGTAGGTACCTGCTCACATCTCATTCTGTAGCTCCTAGCAGTGAGATTTGGCAGAGGAGCAGTTTTCTCTCCCCTCCAACATTCTGTGCTAATTCTAAGGCTTTCTGAAAGTATTTGTGAAGTCAGGTTTAAATTGGCAATTCGTTTTAGAGAACTAATTGAGCATTTTGCTAAAACGTTCCCATGTATGTTTTAAAAATGTCTTTTTCTGAGGTTTTTGGTTGGTTGGTTTGGAGTTTGTTTCATTGGTTGGTTGGTTTGGTTTGTTTGTTTTTTGTAAGGAATATCCTATTCTTTAGTGTAAGAATAACTAATCTTAAGAATTACGCTAAATAAACAAGATCTAAGATGTTTCTGCTGCTACCTTTCCCAGTCCATACCTGAAAAACACTGTGGTGCATGAAAAATTTTAATCTACCGTTTCAATTTCTGTTGATGAAAATCTAGTCATGCAGGAAAGCATTAGAAGAAATTGAGCTTCTAGTAATAATGAACTCACTCATACCAGTCAAATTTAAAGTGCATAATGTGAATACCTGTGAGGAAACTTGAAGTATACCTCTTGCAAGCAAAGAGCCTCTGTGCACTTTTTCCAGGTGTGCTCGTGAGACCATGTTAGATTTCCCACCAATTATAAATCAATGCATCAAGGAAAAATAGAGATTTTTTTCCAGACACAATTTTCAGCTAACAATTCCCAGCTCTTCATTTTAGAGAAGTTTCTTGTAAGTGTTTCCATGTTTCTTAGAAATCTATTTTTCACTCTACTTTTCCTGGGCTGACAACTTGTTTTCCTGCAAAAAAAAAGCTGAAGGAATAATCTTTTCCTTCATCAGTGAGAGCTGACTGCTTTGAAGAGCCCCGTGGAACAGTCATCTGCTTTGCTGCTGTTGTAGCACTAATGAACTGCAGCTGATGCCAGGGATGTGCAGCCTGCCATTCGTGAAGAGCACAGAAAACACTTCCAACACACTCAGCAGTGGTACTTTGAAAAGCATTTAATGACACATTTCCTTTTGCAATATATAGCCAGATAAGTTTCATGTAAATATGCAGGGAGAGATGGATAGGAGGGGAGTCTCAGGACTTCCCAGGAAAATCCTTTCAATGGAAAAAGAAAAATATTTTAACAAAACTTTCTCCTTTAACTATGCTTGTAGGGCAGTATATTGCATTTTCCCACTCTGTTTCTTTTATGTGTACTAAACTGAGAACAGATTTTATTGTGTAGAATAGGGAGAAGTGTAGTTTATTTTAGTTTTTACACAATCCACTGAAATTATTTAAACAATGTTACTTCAGAGCACCATTCAAAAACTGTCAGTTGCAATGATAGTTGGTAATGATCTATAAAATTATAAACTTCTTAGTTTCTGAGTACCAATGTTATGTTGTTATGAGCTGACTGTTCAATAAGTTCCTCTTTGTCAGGACTTTTGTTTATGCTTAGTTTGTTCCTGGGTAGCAGTGAAACAGGTTCATGGAACATATAGATGAAATAAATGCTCTTGGAATGATTTTGCACTGGCTGCTCTTTGGTATGAGATGAGTGAAAAAGCTTTACATCAGACTGTTATCCATTTTCTAAAAAATGACAGATGGGTTATCACACTGGTCTTTTATCAGATTTTTTTTTCTTTTTTTATATACTTCTGGCCCAATTGTAGATAAATCCTATACTGATTGCACGGTCAGCCTGATCCTACAGATCTTCCCATTTCATGTTTCTCAGCCACCTGCAAGCCTTGGCTGATGAGTGGGTAGACATCATCCAGTACAGCCAACAGTGAATGACTATTTGCAAACCTCTATGTCTGCAAAACTAGGATAAACTGCTTGAGTTTGAAGTTTTTTATGGAAATTCACTGAATGGGAGGCACAATAGAGGGTTCTGGTGCTGTCTTGCTGGCTACAGAAGCGTTGGGGAGTTTGGGTGGATGGTGCTGCAGACGGGGTCCAGGGTGGTTGATGAGAACATTCACCAGGGGGTTTCCAGCAGCTTCATGGGCCATGTCTTCCACTGAGGCTCAACAGAAGACTAAATCAGTTATTTTGAGAATTGTCTCATTACAAAACCGTGGAGCTGGGTAGCAGTTGTGAAGGATGAAGAAGGATGTTGAAGATTTTCCAGTATAATACAAGTTTTCATTTTTTTTGCATTTAAAGGCAAGATTTCTGAGCATGTGCAACAAAGTAGAGGTTTTTTATCCGTTGCATGGAATAGTGTGAAAAAGTTTACTACCATTTAGGAAAAGATAAAAAGAAGGAACTATAAAACTATGAGAAGTGTGTGCTTTCAAATTTCCAATTGGTTCACTGGCTTGTAAAATATTTTCAGCACTTTTTCTCTTATTAAATAATAATGAAAAGAAATAGAAATTTTTCTAGATTCTCATGGGAGATGATCAAAACAGATTTAGTAAGTATAGATCTCATAAATGTATGCTGTATTAATGGTGCCAATGCCTGATAATTAATTCTAACTTTAAGTGACAGTGCAGCTTACAGCCTGAGGTAATAACTAGCAAATTCAGAGATCACAGGAAGGTGTGAGTAGGGTTTATGGTTTGGCACGTGCCTCCAAATTTTTTTTTTAATTTTTAATTATTTTTTTTTTAATTTTTTATTTTCAGAAAATGTGGCTATTTTTAAGGCAGCTTATCCTGATAGTCTGGAATTTGTAATGATTGTCATGCTTACTATTTTATATTTGTTTATATTTACAAATTTACAAATGGGAGTAAACTAAGATAGACACTGAAGTTTACTGTGGAGAATTTTACTTGAAGATCTCTTGGGCTGTCTTTTCAGTAGTCATGAGTGTAAACTGTAATTTCTGTTTGGACTAACAGTGGGAAATAACTAATGATAACTGTGTATAAAAACAGTTCAGTTTTCTTTAATATTCTTAGGAAAGTTGGATCTTAAGAAATACTAAAATAATTTGTTTCCCTAAGTTTCAGAAATAAATATTTGGATATGTAAAAAAGCAAAAGAGAAGGATATGGATCAGTTGTCTGGATCTGAAGAGTTAAAAAGTCAAAGGTTTCATGAAAGTAGCACTGCCACAATATTTGCTTTCTTTGCTAGTAGCAGTCCAACAGGGAGAGGGTGAGTTACTGGGTTGAGTTGATGAATATGGACAGGGAATTAGAAAGTAGATTTGTAAGGTTTCAGCATGAACTGTTTTCTTGAATTATTTAGGATCACCTTGTACATAGCACAACCCTAGCAACAAATTTCTTCCTTATATACTGGGCAAGAGAGATATTTCAGACCTATGACAGAAAATTTGGGTTCTGTGATAGAAGAATTGCTACATTTCACTTCCATTTTCTTAACAGGATGTTCTAATTTAGTGTAGAGTGAGGAACTCCTTTTCCTTTCAAGTCAATTTTTTCTTTTAGAAATGTTGAAGAACTCTGACTTATCAGCTAGTTTGATAAATCAGTTTTCTTGCATAAGCCTATGAAAAAGATACAGTCTCCAAAGGTGTTTAAAAGTATTGCCTCTTATTATTATACCAAAAAGAAAAAAGTCAAGAAAAGAAAGCCACTGATAAGACACAAGTCTCTTCTGCTTTGTCAAAGGCAAACTGTCAGAGGCTAGTAGAAGTCATGCTGAATCCCAGATAGAAATAAATATGGTAGCTTTTATCTGATCTATATAAACATAGTCCCACTAGTAAACATGATGTTAAAAACAAAATATTCACTGATCATAAACACTGAAGAGCTCTTACATATTTTTTATATTTCTTCTGTTGAAAGCAGCCATGACTAACATGTCAAGTTCTACTGAAAGGTCATGTTTAGAGGAGAAAAGAGCCTGTGTGCCACTGCAGCAAACGCTGTCTCCAGCATCCTCCCAGCAAAGGAGCAGGTCCCTCCCAGACAACACCTGATCGATTCTGCTGTGGCAGCTCAAACTGAACAAAGGGACATCTCTACACCTCACCTCCTGATGGGCCAGAAAAACCCCTTTTTGACTGTTTGCCCTAAATTCCATTCAAAGAATTGGAGTTGCTGAGGTGTAGCTGTCTACCTCTGGCACAAACCACATCTGCCGAGTATTTGGAGAATATAAAGTCTTGGATCACCAGAGTAAGAGTCATCAGAGGAACTGACAGAAACTGAGTAACCCTCAGCAAAAAGCTTCATGTCAACAAGGAACAGCATCCAGGAATTAAGTGTTTTACTTGCTAGTTCCTACATGGTATTTGAGTGCTAGCTGCTGGTACCAGCATAATTCCTATGGAACTACATCTGTCCAACTTTTCTCGTCATTACTTGGAGGCAGCATGATATCAAAGTAAATAGAAAGAATAAGTGGATTATTTCAGCAAAATTTGCTCTGCATGTAGCCACTGATATAGAAATAGACTCCATTATTATTTCCTATTTGAAATTTTCTGACTGATTAGGAAATGAATTGCAATTTAAACTGCAAAAGAGCAAGGTGTGCTGCATTTATCCAATTTAATTACAATTTCTGGTTTGTCCCAGACATACTTTAATCTATCTCATGACATGCACTTTGTGCAATTTCAATTACTACTTCTTTCTTGGGAGTATTTCTGCTACTTTTACAAAGGCTATTAATGAAAATTCTTCCTTGTTATTCATGAAATTCAACACCAAACAGAAAAGCACAGCTTATCTCCTGACTTACTTAAATTTTCTCATTAAGTTTGTGATCTCAAGTAGGATTAGCACAGTTAGTCCATATGGTAGTTCTTTGCAATGTTGCGGAGATCTAAAAATGCATTTTATGCAGATTACCTAACTGATAAGAATTTTGTTTTTTCAAATTCCTTTTCTTTTTGTTCATTAGGGTTCTAAATAGGAAATTTAGATCAGTATCCATACAGAACCTATTTCCACAGAGCAATTAACTGTTGTTAACCTTTTTCTGTCTCTGCTTTGCTGTTACTGTCAGTGTGAGAAATCCAGTCATTTCTTACACCATTCAAAAATCTTACACTTATATAACCTGCCAGTTCTCTTAATCAATCAAACTTAGACAAAGAAAATAGAAATAATAGTCTAGAAAGTATACCTAAATACAATAAATAAATCTTCTCTCAGGGTATTATAAGATGAAAATACAACACCATAGCCCTTATTCATATATTTTACAAGTCTTAATGAAGTGACTAGACAGGTTTATACTTTTAAAAGAAGCTGTCAAGCACAGGCTAAAAAAGGGGATTTACTACATTTTAAAATTCTGTGTTGCTGATCACATTTCTTACGAAGGAAGAGGAAACTGGAGCTTTTCCTTCATTGCTTCAGATTCTCCCTGGATGTATTTAGAGCAGTGGGTGAACCAGCACACATCATGCTCCTGAATCCAGAAAAAAAAAACCTGAATGAAAGAATAAGATGCTCAGCAACAGTAAAAATGTTTCCAGGATTATTATATTATTTTCTTTTATTTAACTGGGCGAGAGAGACTTTAATAAATTGAATAAGAATTAAAAGCAACAACAATGAAAATACCCCAGTCAATGACATTCCCCTCAATGACCACACCTGCTATCCTCAAAGTAGAAAAAAGTAAGATTTATAAAGAATTTTGGAAAGAGGTAGAAAGTAGAAGATTTTGAAGGTGAGCTGAAGTTGTTGAGAGATAATTTTATGGTACTGGAAGAAAACAACGTATAGAGAAATGAACCTGATCCATTATGGTAGGTTTTTTGTGACATCTGGATTTAAGGTTTGACAAAGAAGATTATATTTTTGTAAAAAGCAGGTTAGGCTAAAGTGAACCATTCTTTAAGGGACACATATGAGTGAATTTGAAGTACTACAGCCTAGAAGCAGAAAGGTATAAGGTGATTACAATTAGAGACCACAAAAATAGTGTTTGTGGTTGCAAATGGCAAATTTACATCAGAACTCACAGAATCACAGGATGGGTCAGTGTCTCGATTTGAAAAGACAGGTGTCTGCCAGGGAAAGCTGGAGCTTCCCTTCTAATGGAGAATGTAAACCCTTTCCCTCCAATTTATTATAATTTTGCAATTAAGGGACTTTCAGGCAAAGATGTGGGAATAGGAATAACAGTTCTTTACTAGGAATATTAAAAGTACAAACAAATGTAGTAGTACAAAAAACCACAAGTAAACAAACAAACAAAAAATCCTACAAACGCTGACAGAGTCAGAATACAAACCCGACACCTTGATGCTCAGGGTGTTGGGAGCAGTCCAAATAAGTCCTCCTGGAGTGACAGATATGGTTCTGTTAGAGCAGAGATGATCCTGTAGAAGGGTCCAGTGGTGATGAGATAGGTCCAGTCTTGTGGGAAATAGATTTGTAGAGAATTCTCAAAGCCTGACAGAAGGCTTACATAGTATGTATCTTATGCAAACTTTGAGCTAAAAAGTGATGACTCAGAAATTCCGTAGAATAGGACAGATATTGTTGAGAGAGAAATGGAGCTGGAAACAAGTTTCAAATGATGGCCATGCAAATAAGACTAGATATTTTGGGGAAATAGAACTATGAAAGGTGCATTGTAGTGTGACCCATGACGGGTAATTTTAGATTATTTGCTTTAAGGTGCTAACAAGCACTGTGTGGCAAAAGCTGATAGGCCAAGAAATGCTTATAATGTAACCCTTCACATGATACTTAAAATGGAACAAAAGTTTTTGAAACGCCTCTCTTTTGCCCCATCTCTGGGTCAGAAAAAGGTGTATTCCAACACAGTCTTCCTCTGGGAAATCCAGAGGAAAACAGCCTGCTCTGCTGTTCTGAATCTCAGCTTTTATCCAAGTAGGAATGTTTGGCTCCTCCCACTGGGTGGAGTATCTCACAATATATGATGTAATTGTATCAGTCACCAGTGAACCTTAGTGGCCCATTAACAGCAGATATCTCCCAGGAGGGAGGATAGGTCGTGGAAGTGATAAGGAACATTGTTCCGCCTGGTTTTAACACCTGGCCTATTAAAAGAAGGACACCTGCCCCCTCCTCTCTGGAGTTGTGAGATAAAGAAAAACATCTCTTCAACCAGTTTTAACAGATTGGGAATAGAATAGATGCATTTGGTTACATCTTGCATTGCAACCCAAGACAGGTTGGAAAGGACTACAGTGATTCATCTGGTCTTTGCTCAAGTGGGGTCATCCTCGAGCATATGGCACAGGATTATGTCCAGATGCTTCTTTATTATCTCCAGTGAGGGAGACTCCACAACATCTATGGGCAGTCTCTCCTAGTGATTGGTTACTGCATAGTAGTTCTCCCTCATGCTCAGGTGGAACTTCCTGAGCATCAGTTTCTGCCCATTGCTTCTTTTCCTTTTGCTTGGCACCACCAAGAACAGCCTGGATGGGTGCTCTTTTCACCCTCCCTTCAGATACTTACAGACATTGATTAGGTCCTCTCTCAGTTTTCCCTTACGGAGACTGAACAAATCCAACTCTCTCAACCTATCTTTGAAGGAGAGACACTCCAGAAATTAATAGAGCAAAAGAGAAAAACACACTTCTGAGTAGCTTTTTCTGCAGTTGGCTTGCTTTATGGTTGTATAACTGCATTTGCCATGACTGATGCCACTGGACCATTGGTGCTAGATCTCTATCCCAAGTTACTTGTACTTTGTTGCATCCTTTTATACAAAGGAAGGGAAAACAAGTTTTATGGATATACAGAAAAGATGTTTTCATGTACTCAATTACTGTTTAAAATTGTTGAATATAAAACAAACAGATACATATATGAGAAAAAGAATTATTCCCCTGCTAGGCTTTCAAGGTTTTAAGTAATGCAGAGGAAACACTGTATTGTTATCTTTCCAAAAGACAGCATCTTAAATATTATAGTTATCACCAACTGTTTGTCTGGGTATGAATGAACCCAGAAACCTTTCCAATCCACTTCATTTGTAATTCTATTCCTTACTTTCTTTCCTATCACAAGTTTCAAATTATGTCCTTTGTTTGAAACCAAAAAAGACTGTTGCCATGGTTTAATTCCATGAAGTATCATAGTAATTAGTTGAAATTCTTTAGCCCTTTTGCCTACATCCCACTGGTGTTAGTAATTCAAACATCTCTCATTTGCACTTTCTAAAGTTTTAGATTAGATTTGATTTTTTCAGTAATTTGTCCTGTTATTTTCTGGGCACTTCTAATATTTCAAGTGGAGCCTTTAATATTAAAACTGTCTGCTATGATTTAAAAGAAATAATTAGTTTTGTTTTCTGTTTACCTGTGTTTCTGGTTCCTATTTTCTTTCTTGATGATGGAAAAATACCAATGCCTAACTCCTACTCTGTTTCCACCCAACCCTGGTCTCTATTGAGGTGCCATAAAACTAGTTAATTTTTAATGTGTCATGGTAAATGTGGCAAATGTTTTTTTTTCTCTTGATGAAGGGATGTTTTTGTTTGCAAAAAAGAATAACATCTGTCAATCTGTGTTTGTTCCTTAGTCTCCTTTTCATGTCAAGATGGGTAATTGAGTTAATGAAAACATGAATACAGTAGAGTGAGTAACTCTGCTCTGCTCATGAATGATTTATAAGATTAAGACAGGTTTATTTGAGCCCCTTTACCAAATGCACCAGTATGAGGCCTGTTATGGGTCATTTCAGAGACAAAATATTATTTCTGCTAAGACAGGAGAGGACTTGCATTGTTTCATGATTTCAGGTTTAGTAAGAGCTGCAGACCTTCTTCTTCAGAGAGAAGTTGGCAGCTCCTAGCACTGGTGGTCATGTAGCCTGGCATGACAAGAGTCACCTAACTGGGGGATATTGGAGGCAAGAAACAAAGACCTTGGTCATACTGGGAGGACACAGAACAGTGTGTGAGATGGCCTGGGGAACTGGAGAACAGCTTTTCTGATCCTGTTTCTGACAGCAATGCATTTGGCATGGTGGCTAAAGTATATACTTAAACCACCATATTTTTTTTTCCCAAATTGAAAGAGATAGAATGATAGAAATCAGATTTGTTATTTGTCTGACTGACTTGACAGGGAGCTTTCAGAAACAGAATTCCTTCCAGGTGTGTGCTGTGGCCAGCTGTGCTCTGTCTTAGAAACTAAGGTTAAAATGTTAGTTTGGGAAATCTAATCTCTGTAATACAAAGGCTTATTTATTTTCACCTCTGTTACAAAGCAACACGTGTTGATGATGTTGCCACGTCACTGCCAAATTTTTGGCTTGAATTCTGTGCTATATTCTCCTAAAACCCCCTAAGAGTCTAAATATGGGTAGGGCTGTTTAAAAATGTGATATCACCTGTTTTATTCTCCTACCTACAATTAGGACAGTGATTTTGTCTACAGTGTGGAATTGTACTGATTGAAGTTGTAAAGTCTTGTAATGTTTTAAAAGGGAAGAAATACTGTCTAAAATAGCTCTGTTTCTAAGCAGAAATTATTTTAATATTTCTCAAATACATTAGTTGTTCTTTAATTCCCTCTGTGTCTGTGTGTATTTGAAACATCAGATGTAGGATGAAGTATTGAGAGTGTTTAAGAATAATTCATTATCATCTCTGACTTTTTGATGAAGACATTTAATCTTGTGCAGGCTTCAGTTTTCTTGGCATGTTTGTTATTTTCCTGTGCCAGATGGATACTCTCTGTATTAGATAATGTGGTTTTATTTTTATACATCTGAGTGCTTTAAAGTTTCTTTGTTTTTAAAAGTGCTGCCCAGGAGCAGAGCCTTTCCCTGTCTCACAAACCCAAGTCCCCTCCCCTCCACCTGCTCATTTAGAGCAACATAAATGCGTGCTGCTGCACTGAGGCACGGCAGAGCTCCCATCAGCAGTAATTGTTGACCTACCACAGTTACAGTCAGTGATCAATAGGTACTACTTTGCTGCACAGCAACGGCACAGAGAAATTGCAGACCCCACTGAGACTTTGTTTTCGACATGCAAACCCAGCTGATGGCCTTCAACTCTAACAGATGTGAGAGACTGACAGGCACCCCAGGGCACCCTGAAAGTACTGCTGGAACCCGGCTGGGGAAAAAGGAACGCTCTCAAATTACTGAGTGCGTTCCAACAAATCACATCAAAGCGGAGAAAAAGCCTGAGCTGAGGAAAATGACTGCTTTCATTCCCTTTCTTCCTTGCTCTGCGGCGCAGTGCGCGCTGCGAGCGCAGCCCTGTGAAGCGCTGCACTGACGAGGGCACAGCCAGATCTCACACTGCTGGCCAAGGGGCTGGGTCACAGGGCAACTGGGCAGAGCAGCAAGAGCAGGCACATGTTAGGAACTAGGAACATGTTAGCTATCCACGTTACTTCGGCATATGCACTCCGTAAATAAGTATCTGCTGGCTTTCTCTCCTTTCATCACTACGCAGATTCAATGTAATTTAATTCATTGCAGGGGAAAGAACCCAAAATGTGGATTTTTTCCCCCCTTTTATCTGTTGATTATGTGTATATTTAGCCCATCTGTTTTATTTGCAATGCCTTCATTCCTGAAGATGTTAATTCAGAGGTAGGTCTTGTCTGAATAGTGTATTTTTTACTCCTTAAGAGATTTGGACATCTCTGATCATGATCTGTAAAGCTGAACATACCTGTAACTATGAACATGCATGAGGTCTATCTTGTCCTAAAAAATACTCCAAGTTCAGTGAGCTGAAAATATATTAATGCTTAGAGAAACTCTGTCTTCAAAAGGAAAATAAAAAGATAGCTGTCTCTGTATTTCTTTTTCTGGGTCTTGAAATGGACTACTATCATTTCACCAAGTGGAATAGCACCTCATGTCACTGAGGTATATCTTCAAGTTCTCTTTGAAATACCCCATTGCTGCTTATACTTGTGCACAGTCTATGCACTCTTCTCACATGTGAAGAGTCTCATTATAGACAATGGAAATAGTTTTGTACTTCAAAGGAAAACTATACTTCTGTCAGCAAAATGAAAAATGTAGCCAGGAACATGGTTCAGTCCTCTGCATTTGCACCCTAGTGCAGCCTGAGGGCCATGGAAGAGACCGTCTCCAAAAAATAGCTTTCTCAATGGACTTTAGTAATGGAGTTACATGGTGCCCACCTGATCCTTGTAGGTAGGTCTAGGACACACAGAAAACTCACTATTGTCCTGGGCTTGGAGGGATTTCCTCTGAGCAAAATGAAGAGCAAAATTTTGCAATTTGCCTGAGGAGAGCATGTACTCACTGAGCTCCCCAAACAGGCAGGGCCGGCCCCTGTTTGTCTGCAGGGACACTGCAAAGTTCTTCAGAAACAGCGATAAAGCATACAGCTATACTGAAATCTGGAGGGGTGAGTTTCAATGTTCTTAGAAGAATATTAACAGATAATATAATGTAAAATATTTTAGACCATAGTCCCATACGAACTCACATAAAAACCCACTATACCTAGATTTACATTATGATACAATGAGAAGACTGTTTGTTTTCTTTCTGGAGATATTCTCAGAGAAAATGGAATACTGTCTTGCTCTTCAGAAAAGTGTTGTGAATTATTTCTGCTAATACTTTTGTTATAACTCTTTTAATATCTTTAAATATGATGTTACAAGAAACTCACAGTGCTAGTTTTGAGTAGCTGCTGCAAGCCCTCTCCTTCTAGATGGCCCTTACACTCTGTATCCTTGGATGTCTTTTCAGGGGTCATAAGGGCAAGATATGCATTCTGGATGGTCAGAGAGGCAGCATGTCCAACAGGACAACCATAACAGAGATGTCATGTTGCTCAGAGTTGGCTGATTTGAACCATTATGAGCTGTGTTGTGAACCACACAACTATCAGTAAGGAATTCACTCATAGTGTTTATCTTATGAATTGTGTAGTGTCATGCTCAGAACCTTGATCATGGGGAACACAAACATGTCTTATACAAATAAGCATTAAGAAAATATAGCACACATATTTTTTATTTATCTGTCAAGAATTTAGCATAGGTATAGCGGGAATATTAAGAGTTTAACTCAAGCACCCTCATTAGCTTGCGTCTAATTGCACAATAAAACAAAGAATAGTGTAATCACAGCACTGATACAGAAAAATATCAGTAGTCGTAATGATACTACTAAATTTGCAACAGATGCTTCTACTCCTTTTCCTGGGGTTATTCTCACCCTTCCACTATTCCACTGGATCCAAAGGTCAGTGGCTTCACTCTGGGGTTTGGTGTGTGGAGGAGTGTTAGGAGGCATCACTGGTACTAAAGGCCTTTCCCAGGAGGAAAATGGTGTTCATTTTACTGGTTTCTACTCCCGTGACCCTCTTGGGACCCACTGCTTGTGTATTTTCTAACCCTTCTATATTGTTCTTTTTCCTCATTGCTCCTCACTGCCAGGTTATATCCCTATTTACTGTACATACAAGGTACTCCTTGCAGGTATTAGACAGTATTTCTTTGTTCTACTTGTTACCCCTAAGACCAGTTCTGTCCAGCTTCAGGTATTCTTTTATCTTTTCTTGCATGTTTTGAGGGGTTTTGACAGAAAATTCTGAAGATCTGTGCACAGCTGTGGGGTTATTTATACCAAACACTGGACTCATTCCTTGCCATGCCATATTACTATTTACCCATGTCTTTTCCCGCATCCCCATTTTGCAGGGACTCTGCTCTCATGCCAAGGGTGCATTTTCTGCACTACCATTGTGTTTTTGTCATAAATATCTCACTCTGCCAACAGAGGCCTTTCAAAGCCACTACAATAAAGTGAACTGGTTCTAGTAATGGCGATTCTCTATTAACAGGGCTACACAGTTAAAGAAATAAAAGGCACCTTTGATTGAATACACGTAGGCCTTTTAATGTGGTACTTACACTTCTCAAAATTTCTCCTTGTTATAAAATAACATTGCAGAAAAAAAAAAAAAA